>PVJL010004181.1:0-64047 GCA_004026885.1 Lyroderma lyra
TCCTGGATTCCGTATGACACGTTCATTCAGAGGATGTTGGCAATGCCAAGTCAGTAGAAACTAGTGCAGTTCTGAGTCCTCTCATTTACTGGGGAGTTTGACACAAGCAAAATTGTCCTGTTGAAGCCGAAGGACTAACCATGAAAGTTTAAGTTGTTCTGATTTGCTTATAATTAAGCACAGTGTGTAATGACATGCAGTGGTCAGTTGGTAAACAGTCACTGACTCGAACTACTCCCTGCTAGCCGCAAACTGTCCCTGACTGAGAGTGGTCGTGGGTCTGGAGGGGCTGCTGTCTTCTGAACATTCCCTTCTGGGACTGTAACTTAAGCAGAAAGCAATTTAGATTTAAAATATTATGTCTTAAGCAGGGTGATACTATTTTTCTAAATAAAAAACAGGAACTTTTATCCATACAGATCAGTTTCCTCTGAAATTTATTATATGAAAACTTTTACAAAGGTATACAAATTAAGTGACATTTAATTTGTTAAAAAGAATAAAATTATATTGAATTGGATATGCTCCAGAAATTCTAGGCTACCTGTAGTAGCCTTAGGTTACAAATGCAAATTCATTTCATTATAATTTTATTCTATAAATCAGTGCAGCATGCATAAATAAACTGAGTAAAGCTAGATTGTGTGATAAGCATCAGTTTCAATCAATGGCATTTGAGGTCCTATCTATCTCCTGTTGGAATCTCTTACTTTATAGAAGGTTGAACTTTTTAGAGATGGCTTCATGGTTTAGAGATGGCATCGAGCTGTCAAGATTTAGGTCATAAGTATAAACTTATACAACATTGGATAAGGGCAGGCTACAAAGTCTATTGCAGACACCTGAGAAAGGAGTCCTTTATAATAGTGATTAAAAAGGAAATCTGAAAATTAAATATCTGTAAGACTACTACTGTTGAAACAAAAACAGTTTTATTTTTGTAATGAAATCATAAAAATGTGAATAAACTGGATAACTACAAGGCAACAATTTGTCAATTTAGACCACTTTGGCAGGACTATATCCTAACTTCTCTTCTGTCACATTTTTTTCTGATTGTATGTATGCATCACTATTTATCAGTCTGGATCTTTCCTCATGTTTATTTTATGTGGCAATGATTATTTGTGTTTTTGAAAGTAAACTGGACTTGTAACATTGAATCCAATTTGGGCCAAGGAGCCAAGCAGACCATATCTACCTTTATGCATTTGAAATTGTAGCTTTTGCCATTTCAGATAATTCTATAACTCAGATCATGTGGAAAGTTCTCGTTCATACGGCATGTTGGAGCTCTGGAATGGAATCAAATATTAGTATGTTTCCACTGAAATAGGAGTTACTCCGGTTCTTTCTGTTCTACTCATAAACCTAACTATAATTGGTCAGCCAAGCAAATGCTGTTGTGAATGAAGAACTAGGCAACAGCTTTTAGGTGGAATTGAAACAGGAAGTGTTTTAAAGCCTTTCAGGTAGATTTAAGTTTCTTATCCTTGAAAATCACCCAGACCTCTGGCTCGTATCTCCTTCAAATCTTTCTACTTGTGCTTCTCTACTTATTTCTCATATATTTTAGATTCATTCTCTACTCCCATGACGCTC
This sequence comes from Lyroderma lyra, assembly GCA_004026885.1. Lineage (NCBI taxonomy): Eukaryota > Metazoa > Chordata > Mammalia > Chiroptera > Megadermatidae > Lyroderma > Lyroderma lyra. The sequence goes on from PVJL010004181.1 coordinate 1,603, forward strand.
AGGGAGTCCTCCAATAATAGTAATACCAACTGCTAAAGAGTGAAACATTCACTGTAGCAGTTGGGGTTTTATTTTGTTCAATACCAAATTATTTATGGATGTAATGTGGTAAAGGAAATGCAGTAGAGTTAGGAAAAAAACACCTACCTTTTCTAACTTATATAGTATTTAAAATTACTTCTACAGTTCATGTCTTTCTTCTGGAATCTTATATTGGGTGGGCTTCTCTGTGAAGATAATCTAATCATACAATTTTGCTGATTACATTGTTAAGTGAACACATTTTATTTGAAGTGCTATTTAATGCTTTTTATCCACAAATGTTCTCCCCTCCCTTTTATTTCCTTTCCTAAACTATTTTAAGATCTTACTATATACAAAGAACCAAGTAGGAACACTTTTTATCCTTTAAGAACTTATAAGGGAGTATGGGAAACAAAGATGTGTCAAAATAACTATACGACAATACAAACTGCTAGTATTTATGAAGATATTACTATGTGCTGGATACTGTTCTAAAATTAGAATAACACTACAGAATAGGTTAACATTGCTTTCATTAAAACAGAAGAGGACATATATCCAGAGAATTTGGATTCTTGAACTAAGTTGAAGAAACTAGGCTTTCTAGTTCCAAGAAATAGGTATTTTTGCAGGATGATTCACAATATTCCAAAGGCAGAAACGTAAACTGAAGAGAACAGATTCCTAAAAGTGATGCAGACCAAATCCCCCGGAAAAGCAGAAGAGGGATATGGATAAGTGTGGAATATGGGTATTGGGAATGATTTTGTGGAGTAGTTGCAATTAAACTGAATCTTGAATGACATTAAGGGGTTGAGTGTATGTGTGTGTGTGTGTGTAAGGCACAAACAAATTAGGCTTCTAGCTTTGATTGAGAAAGCTGGCCTTCTTTTGAGTGTACTTACAACAAATTTATCTTAGTCTTGTCTGAGTTCTGAGACAAGTAAAGTCTAGAGAGATGGGTGGATTACCAGAGATCACACAGATTATTAGAAGCAGAGCCAACCCCAGGACTAGTGTCACTTTTATACCAACATCATTTTAATTGGCATTTATCTTACATTATTCTTGGACCCTAATCAATCATAGCTCAGTATATGTAATACAAAAAGTTGATTTAGAGATTTATGCCCAATTATTGGGGCCATAGCTGGTGATTGATTTCCTGTCCCCGAAATAAGCTCATATTAGGGAAATTACTTGACCTGTAATTAACCTTCCTTAAAAGTGGAAACACGTAATAAATGTGTGACTAACACTGCCAAAGAAACTATTCGCCACCACATATTTCAATATAAAAAACAATTCAGAATGTTGTAAAAAAATGAAAAAAAATCTGAAGAGAGTGGGAGCCTTTACCTTGGTGAATAAAAGGTTAAGACAGTGTTGATATGTCAAGGTTAGATTGTCATTATAATGGGAAAAGACAGTCTATTTCTACTTCTAGTTCTGTACATGTTCAGTTAATAACTTTGAACATGAACACTGGAGTTCAGAAGTTGGCATTAGCAAAAGTCAATTTCATTCACTTTACACATTTGAGAAATCATAGAGACTGACTATATTATTTTCGCTTTCAGGGAAGAAAATAAATGGTATCTGGTTATATGATATATGCAAGGGCTGTGTGGAAAAAATGCAGCCATAAATGCCTCTATTTTCCTTTTTTTTTTTTTTTTTTTTTTTGGGTAGCTCCTTGGCTGGGAATCGAACCCAGGCCATGGCATTGAGAATGCTGAAGCCTAGCCAGTACACCACCAGGGAACTCCCTATTTTCCACACTACATAGCTGGATACTTTCCAGACGGCCCTTTTGTGTGTTTGTGTGTGTGTAAATAGAACACATAATATATATTAATTATAAAATAGATCATATATATGAAAATTAATCTGTGTAGTATAAAAATAAATAAAGCAAGGTTAGTTTTATTAACTATGATATTTGTTTAAATTAAATTTTTAGTGTTAAATACTTCACTATATATTGCTTACAGATGAGAGAGATTTTTTAATGTAAACACAATACTACTGTTACATCTAACAAAGTTAAGAACTTTTTTATTATCATCTAATACCTAGTCCATACTCAAATTTCTTCAATTGTTTTTAAAATGTCCTTTGTATAATGGTTTTTTTCAATAAGAGATCCAAACAAGACTTAAGAAGGTAAACTTTATTTGGTTGATATTTCTATAAGTCTTTTTTACTCTGTAATAGGCTCCCCTCCCTTTAGTGTAATACTTATTTAGAAGAAATAAAGTCATCATCTTGTGGAATATTCCATATTTTAGATTTCGCTGATTGTTTCCTTGCCCTATCAAATAACTTGCTTCATTATCCCCTACTTTTCATAAATGATAGTATAAGAATATGTAGACGTTTGATTATATTCAGGATAAGATAACTCATTTTATAATTTCTTAAAAATGCTTACAAAAGACAATTGTCAGTATGTTACAGAATTATTTAGTGTCTCAGGTAAATGAGTCCACAATTTTTGAATATAATATAAGTAAGGTACGTTTTACATACAATAAAATGAACTGGTGTCAAGTATTCAATTTGTTGAGTTTTGGAAACGCTATACTCTCATTAACTCACCACCCAAAACAAGACACAGCACATTTGCACCACCCCAAAAGTTCCTTTATGTCCCTATCCAGTCAATCCTCTCTTCCAGAGACAACCACTTTCTGATTTCATTCACAACAAATTAGTTTTGCACGTTCTTGGATTTTATATAAATGGCTTCTTTTTCTCAACAAAACATGTATGAATTTCATCCATATGGTTGCATGAAATCAGTAGTTCTTATTTTTTTATTGCTAAGTAGCACTCTAGTACATAACTATGCCTCATTTGTTTATTAGTTCTGTTGAGGAACATCTGAATTGTGTCCAGTTTTTGGCTACTATGAATATAGCTTCTCTAAACAGTCTCTCTCTCTCTCTCTCTCTTTTTTAGCTTTATTGAGGTATAATTAACAAATGAAATTGTAATATATTAAAAGTGTACAATGTGATGATTTGATATACATATACATTGTGAAAGGATCCTCATCATCATGTTAATTAACCCATCTATCACCTCACATCTTTACCTATTTTGTTTTTGTGACAACACAGGTTTTACTCTCAGCAAATTTCAATTATACAATACAGTAAACATTCTCTCTGTAGGCATATACTTTCATCTCTCTTGGGTTAAAACCCAGACGTGTGCTCTAAGACACCCTTCTGAAACTTAAAAAAAAAAAATTGCCTTCTCTAAGAGTACAAAGATCTTCTCCTAGACAGCTTAAAGTTCTGGCCTTTATATTTAAGTTTACAATCCATTTTAAATTGATTTTTGAGTATGTTGTAGAGGTCAAGAATTTTTGTCTTCCAGATAGTTGTTAGTCTTTCCAGCACCATTTGTTAAAAAGACTCTGCCTTCCTCAAACATCTTGTACCTTTGTTGAAAATCAATGGCTGTTTACATATAGATTTATCTACCTCTCCTTATTGCAATAAGAAATTGTTCTGATTAGTTTACCTCTAGACACAGTCTTAAATTTAGAAGGTGAAAATTCTTCAACTGTGCCTTTTTAAAAGTTGTCTTGATGATAGTTTGCATTTCATATAAATTTTAGAATTATAGTGTTAATTTCTTCAAAAAATGTTGCTGGTACTTTGTTACTTATGTGGGATCTATAGATCAATTTGGAGAGAATGAATATTTAACAATATAAAGTCTTCTAATCAAGAACATGTTCTCTCTCTCTACTAATTTAGATTTTCTTTAAGTGTCTTAGCAATGTTTTATATTTTTCATGATAGATACATACACAGCTTGTGGCAAATTTATCCCCAGGTATTTGATTTCTTGGATGCTTTTATAAATGGTATATCTTTAAATTTTACTTTTACTTTTCACCTATAACTTGCAAATGTGTTAAATTTACTGATTAGTTCTAGCTAATTTTTTTATCCTGTGGATTTCTTAGGGTTTTCTATGTATATAATCATATCATCTTTTTACTACCTTTCTAAACCTATATTCTTCTTTACTTTTCTTGCTTTATTGCCATGACAGAACTTCCAGTAACTAAGATGTTAAAATAAAGAAAATAAAATTATAAATAAAAATTAATCATGACAATATACAAAAGATCCTCAACAAAATATTGATAAATTAAATCCAGCAGAATGTAAAATGGATGTTATACTTCATAATCAATGGCATATAGACCAGAAATGCAAAGCTAGTTTAACAATAAAAAAATCAATCAATATAATTCATGACATTAACCTACTAAAAGGGGAAATCGTGTGATAATGCAGAACAAATTGGACAAAATTTAATGCTTTTTATGATAAAATTCTCAGCCAACTAGAAATGAAAGAATTTTCTCAATCTAATAAAAGCCATCTATTAAAACACACAGTAACCACCAAACTTAAATGGAAAACTATTTACCACTTTCTTCCTAAGAAGTATATGGAGATATTTTAAACAATTAAATGCAATAAACTCAGTCTGTCATGTCCTCTGCCTCATGTTTTGGCGATGGCTTTGTGTGCCTAAGCAGAGATCTCTCTCAGTTCTCTTCTCTCGCTCCCAGCCTTTAGCATGTCGTCCCCACGCACTTAGTGATGGCCTTGTGGAAGAGCTTCCGTGGCTGGGTGCAGAGTCACCCTGTGACTGGGGCTCCTTGGACTCTATTCTGTCATACTAACCCACAGGAGCTATTAAGTTTTGTTCAAAGTTAAGTTAGTGTCTCTTTACCTCCATCCATGAAAGATTAGCTCCTCCTTTTCCTTTCACTATTGTTTGCTCATCAATACAAGCAGCCATATTATTCTTACGAAAGACTTGTCCATTTAAAAATGTAATTGTCTTAGGTTTTTTTTTTTTTTAATCATCAGCTCTCTGATATGGTTTAAAATTCTAAATTTGTACTTTTGTCTGTTCAGTTTTCATTTTTAGAGTGGAAATAATGGTTATATTAGGGTTTTTTACATTGTTACCATAAAACATTACCAGAAATTTAGTGTCTTCAGCAATGCAACATTATTATTTTGCAATTCTGGAGGTGAGAAGTTTGACATGAGTTAAAAATGATTTAACTCAGGGTTCAAGTCACAGTGTCAGCAGGGCTGCATTTCCTCCGAGGGCCGTAGGGAAGAATTCATTTCCCTGCCTTTTTCAGCTTCTAGAGGCCAGCTGCCCTCCTTGGCTCCTAGCCCTTTCTTCCATCTCTGAAGACGAAATAACCTTATTTCAGCACCCTTAACCGAATCACACATGCAATGTCTCTTGGCCATATAGAGTAACATAGTCACAGGTTTCAAAGATTAGAACCTGGACATCTTTGTGGGTCCATTAGGCTGCCTTCCACAGTGGTCTATGGTAACTTCCTATTTCCTAACAGAAATTGGAGAGCAGGACATTATTTAAAATAGTAACTTTCATGTCTACATTGTTGAAAATAGTGAGTTATTTCTATCTTTCACAAAGAAAAATCTTTTAGGGGTGGCTCAACACAGCAAATTACTGCATCATGGTTTACAGCTAGCATTTCTTCTTTTCCATAGCAAAGCAACAAGGGAAATCTGACAATCTGGGGTACGGGGGCTTGCTACAAGCTTTTGTTCTTTATCTTCTTTGACCCTCTGTTGGCTTAAGTGGGGGTTGTTATGCTTCACATATTTGTTGTGATTACTGTACTCAACGCCATGGGTAAGATTCTGATTACTAATAACATAGGAAGGACCTCAATAAATAAATATGTTTATTCACTTTCATTCTCTTTCTTTCTTTACTGTATCCCATTAGAAGAATTAGGACAGAAAATTAGATCTGCAAACATGAAATGGTAACAACGTCAAAGTTGAGTTTCCCTTTGAAGTGTTTACCAACTATTGTTGGTTTTTACCTTGGTTCAATTGCGTTTGTCTTACTGATAGTCAGTCATGTAAAATTTCACAGTTATATGCCGTATGATTGGCAGGCTGTTGTTTTGGCTGCCTTCCTGAGATCTCCATAACCTAGATCAGAGGCAATATCCTACAGGGTAAAAATAGGCCTAATGCAACATTCTTTTGACCTTTACTTATTTTCACGGTAATTGGCCCCAGAAGAAAGATCCTCAAATAAGGTTTTGTGTCATTGCCACAGAGTAACTTGGCCACAGTGATGGAGTGATATCAGAACTCCGTATACAGATCTTCCCTTTGTGAGTAGTTTTACTCCTAATGAGTACCTACTCAGTACAAGTAGTCATTTCAGTACCCTATGTTTTAGAACTATTCATATGTGGTTTATAAATAGCTGGCATAGAAAAATAGTTTTGGTTTAATAATGCCCTCTATTTTAGATGACACTAAGTGCCCTGTTATTGCTAGGAAAATAAATGATAATATATCTCTTATAAAATGCTAATCCCAGTCCATTATTGTTAGTGCATCCTACGGGATAGGGTTGAGACAATGTGACACTTAAGTAAAAGCATGAGTGGTAATTATACTTTAAGATGTCCCATAATTAAAATAAAACATTTATAAAAAAGAACATTTTCCATAGTTAGTTTACAACATCTCTTGCAAGTTTTCGCTATGTCCATTTTTACATTTCGAGTACTGGAAGCTACATAAAAATATTGTATACCGCCACTGTCTACGCAAATTGAAATTGACACGTTGCTTTTACTTCTCTTCTTTACTAAACAAAGTCCATGCACAGGAGCCCAGCACTCTCAGCCTCTCATTTATTGTGATGAGCAGTCTGCAGAACATAGATACAGTAATCTGCTCAGCTGACTCCTACAACACGTTGGGAGTCATGGAGTAAGTCTCAGCAGGTTGAGAGCTGTGCACCCACGCACAGCCGAACGCTGTGATTACAGCAGGTAGGCGGCCGGGTAAGGGAGAACTTCAGAGACGTGGGAGGCCAACATAATGCGATGTGTGATTTATTGGAGTTTGTGGGGACACGCACTATAATTGTATGCTTGGTATAATGTCTGATTGTGTGTCTTTCATACCCTCTGGAGGCCAGTCCCCCGTGTAAGTGATAACCCACTGGAGCTTTTGTTGTGAGTGCAATTGAAACATATGCAATGAATAGCAACTGATTAATTGAAGCCAGCTACATTTTTGGAAAACAAATCAAAGTGATTTGCATGAATCACAATTTGTTACATAATACATTTTGAGGGCACAAATTACCTTCTTAAAGCCTAAGACACATATATACACAGTGGAACAAACAGAAATACAATAAACAGGGCTATAACGACATAATTCACAGTGAATACTGGATGCCAAAACTGATGTGAAACAAATGATTTTCCAATAAACTACTCAGGCAGAGCCATATCTGTTCTAAAATTTCAATTGAATATTATTTATAATACCAATAATTCTTCACAATTGTTAACCATGGGATGATGGAACAATTTGTTTTACATATTAGTTTGGGGGGTTTGTGTATTCCCAAGTTGGGAACCAATTTGTAGTCATGTCCCCGAAGATGTGGGAAATAAATAGTAAGTCTGAGAGTACTGCTTGGATGGGGAGAACTTTCACGGCATATTCATGATTGCTGTTTTCTGGTATTTGAATAAAACTAAAGAAGTAAAAATAGTGTCAGCATTAAAGACAAATATCATCATCATCATTAAATCTTTTTCTCTTAATATCTACAATAAATTTTAGAAATTTGCCTTTATTTTCTTAAATTTATTATCTGTATCATTCTTACTGTTACCAAGATTATTCAAATATAAAAACTGAATTTCAATCTTGATTGATAATTGTTATTAGTATATTGTTATTTTTCATCTTTGGCTTGGACTTATGTGTATCTTATATACATATATATGAAATAGTCTGAGGAAAATATATAAAATACACAAAAGAATATTAAAAAATGGAATTGTACCATATATGTCACTTTATAGTCTGCTTTATTATGTAAAAAAATATTTTTAATATATGTGTATGTGTGTGTGTGTGTGTGTGTGTGTATATAAAATCATATATATATAAAATCATGAAATGTCATTATTTATTTGACCAAACACTTATTATCATAAATTTATTTGACTATAATAAAATTATCAAAGAACATCCACATACATAGATCTAAACAAATTTGTTTGGTGACTTTTTTAAGATAAATTCCTAGAAGTGGAATTACTGAATTAAAATGTATGTAAATTTTGAAGGCTGCTGTTCATTCGGAAAACCATCTCTCAGGAGTGTGTATCAGAAACTACGCCCATCTTTTGTAAGGCTCGTGGCTCCTAGCTACAAGTGTGCACACCTTCCGACGGTGTGCTAGGTCCCTTTCTTCCTTTTTCTCCTTCTTCACCTTTCCCTTTATTCCTCCATTCCTTTAGACAAATGAAGAGCAAAGCACATCTTTATTTTTTTTTTAAGTTCAAAAGCTTTACTCACTCAATAGGCATTTACTTAATTGAATGCTGAATTTAAATGATTTTTTTTTTTTTTTTCTTTTTGCTTTTTGGTATGTGGGTAGCTCCCTGGCCGGGAATCGAACCCAGGCCGCAGCACTGACAGCGCCAGCGCCGAAGCCTTAAGCCACTACACCATCAGGGAACTCCCTTAAATGATTTCTAACCTTTGCATTACTCGAGGAAAGGTACCACTCACTTTTAAAATTTTAGGATTCTACGTCACCCCAATAAGTCTAACAATGAAAATAAATTTAAAAAAAAAAGAAAAGAAAATTTTAGGATTCTGTGTTGTTATTTCTGTGCCTGTGTCATCTTTCTCCTGCTAAAGTGTCACTTACAAATATTTTTCTGATATTAATCAACCATAAAGAAGAATGAAATCTTATCATTTTTATTCTTTTGGACAACATGGATGGACTTAGAGGGCATTATGCTAAGTAAAGTAACTCAGACTAAGAAAGACCAATACTATATGATTTCACTTATATGTGGAACCTAAAAAACAAGATAAACAAACAAAACAGACTGGTAGATACAGAGAACAAACTGATGGTTGCCAGATGGGAGGGAGTGTGGGGGCAGGTAGAAAAAAGTGAAGGGATTAATGAAGTAGCAGTTACAAAATAGTCACCAGGGTGTAAAGTACAGCACAGGGAAGATAGTCAATAATATTGTAATAACTACAGTGCCAGGTGGTTACTAGACTTATCTGGAGGATCACTTTGTAAGTTATATAAACATCTAATCACTATGTTACACACCTGAAACGAATATCATATTGAATATCCAATGTAATTTAAAAATAACAAAAAAGAACATTTTCCTATGGGAAAAATCAATGTATATTTTAAATGTTATTTCTTTTCTTTTAAAAGGATAGCAATATACTATAAAATTCCAGAGCCTAGTTTTTGATTAGTAACTGTCTAAGGAGAACTCCAACCCTTAGTAAGTTGAGAATAGAATGATTCACAGATTCTTTCTCTCTCTTAATTCATTAGTTCTTGTCAGCTAGAGGTTCATCATCAGGAGAGTAGCACATATCCCAATACCTACTTACTTGGGCTCTAATTTTTTTGTATGTATTTTACCTCTTCTTGACAAGGATATTTAAAAAAATTTAAATTTTGAGTTTAGAGTTTTCTCTAAACACAGAAAAGTAATTTTCTTAAGTGTAAACTTAAGATTTAGGGAGTTTTTAATTAATAAAAAATTTAGTTTTAGAGATTCTTTCCTCCCCCAAATGGCTATAATATAAACTAGAAAACATCACATTAAGTTCCTATGTTTTTAAAAATTGGTTTAATAATACTATGATGTTCTAAGATGGGCACAGCAGCATTGATATAATCCTATTGACTGAGAGTATTTTTTCTAGCCAAATGCATTTTCAACTTAATAGTGTAGACACATTAGGAAAATAAGTTTCATTTAATTAGGGTGGCCCAAGGCAAAATTGTGAACTAAGTAAAATTGATCCTAGGTATTTTCTTAACTCCAATGTTCTCATCTATCATTTGAAAAATCACTGAGCATACATAATATTCTAGGCATTGGGATAAGAGTAAAAGAACAAGAACATTTCTCTAATGCTACAAAGTTCTCAGCTAGGAAAAATGAAAGAAAACTGGCATGGGTTAAAGAATTTCCACGAGAAGAGAACAACTTGTACAAAAATTGAATGCAAGAAAGAACATGACACTTTTGCGGAATTTCAAGGATTCAGTTGGAGTTCCTTTATCCCCTTTGTTGAATCTACTAACTCCACGCCATGGCTGTCCAGGGACACCAACCCGCCTGGGTTCTTCTTATGCAGTGGACTAGGATGAGAACCTTTCTGTTTCCCCCTTTCTCTTCAAAACAATTCTCTCTACTGTAGCTATTTGTGGGAAAGACACCAACATGTTTGTGTGAATATTTGCCATTGACTTAGAGGATCTTACACATGCTATCTTTTTGGGGGGTGGGTGGGAAACCATATTCCAAAGGATGGGCAGTTTAACGGAACAAACCTTTAATGGTGGAATTTCAGGTTAGCAACCCCATGTTTTGCAGATGTTTTGAGATCTTTCAAGTTGCTCCTCACAGGCAAATAAGCCCAATTCAGTATTTTGAAGACATTTACTTACTAGAAAGCTTTTCTGAAGAAAAAGAGTATGTCCCCAGTTGTGAGTGATATCTGTGTCATATTCAAGAATTTATTGTAACGTTATTCACAAGTCTCTGCCTCATTGTCCTCCTCTGATTATCTCCACTGACTTGGGTGATTCTCTGGATAGTACACATCCTGAGATGCACGGTAGCAGTCAAGACAATACAGTAATGGCTGTAGTGGTTCAAGGTTGAGCTGTCTTCCCCATGAGAGCACGCTGAGCAGGCTGGCGTGTGTCTTCCTGGTAACAAACCCATGAGTTCAGATGCTTCCTACTACAGGCCTTAGGATCTGGCACCTACAGATTTCCTGGTTTTGGTTGAGGCTTGTTTTTACATACTATTGGGGATTAAACTTGTTGGTGTCAGTTCCATCTTTTCCATTAGATGCTCATTAATAAAACGCCAGATGCCCATTATTCATCACATCGTAGCATGCTGGATGGCAGCTAATTCACCTAAAGTTTTCATATTTGATAACTTCCTCATTCGTGTTAATTGGGTTTCTTGGAATTTTCCATCAATCATGGCATCTCAGGTTTTGAGGCTTTTGAAAGAATTCATTTGTGAGACATATATTATACATTAGATCTACACAAGCAAAATTAAGTGTAGGATCCCATTTCAACTATGAGTCATGTCTGCTTTGACTGAAGTGGAGAGCACACGTTGGTCCCTCAACAGATTCTTCCTCAACAGAGAAAAATAAATGTGAGAAATGTTACCTTTACCACACCTCAGTTTACTCAGAGCTCCACTGATTCATAGTGAAGGGAGAAAAGATTTATGTTCAAGGAGACTGTGAAGGACGTTTTCTGCAGGGAGCAGTGTGGGGCCAAAGCCTTTAAAGTTCTGAACATTTGGAGAATTGAGTTCTTTTCTGACACTTTAAGTAGCATTATGATTTTGTCCCTTCTGTTCCTCATCTGTAAGCCCCAACAGTTAAAATCGATGTTCTCTTTGAATTATTCCAGCCATTTAATGTGATCAGTCTGTTGGTGAGACTTCTTGAAGTGTGAGGAAGTGTTATGCTGACTTTCTCTGCCTCGTTACAAACACTTCCTGGGTTTCCTTCCACCTACACTCTATCTTTTAAGGCAATGATTGCTCTTTTGTATAAAGCAACTGATTTCTCCTCCTAAGTTTAATCTGAAATTCTTGCTATATTTCTCTTCTCCTTGTGACATAATTAAGAAACAAACAAACCAGTAGACTTGAAAAAAGTGTGAACATCAGTGGTGCACATTTTGCTTTTTTCTTCTCCTGCTGTTACCCGGAATGGTTACAACTTAGACACCACATGTTCCAATAAAAGAGAAACTCAGCAGAAGACATAGGCTCAGACTGCCTTTGTCCAGGACACATGGTGAGTCATCTTAGCACGATGTTGTTGGCCTGCTTACTGGACGGAATCAGCAGTCATCCTACTGGTTCATGTATCTTCAAGGTCAGGTAAATAAGCAGTTCCTACAACCCCAAATTTCTCCTTATGCCAACATGCTGCCAGGATACTAAGTAGGTCACTAGAGGACCCAGATAATAATTCATTTCAGATTTCCAGGTTGCTAAAAGCCCCAGTAGTTTCCCTGGGTATGGCCCACGTTTCTTCAATCTCTCTCAGCTATTTCCCTTCTGAGGTCTTGCTCTCAGATCTGCATATATTTACATGTTTTAGCCTGGAAGCTTTTTAGTTACAAATTACATAAAATAGAGGTCAGCCCTCTGCCGGTATAATCCCCCCACCCCGGATTTGCTTACTCTGCTAAATAAATAAAAACATAAATAGGAAGAATAAAACGTGAAATTTCTCTATAGAGGTCTTTAACTTTGTCAAGACAACTGTTGTTTCAATGCTGCTATTGAGAGAGTTCCAAGGGGCTTTGCCCACTGTGCATAAAGGGAACGTGATGCTTCTCAAAACTTAAAGGACTTACGATCTCTTCCAATGAGGTTGGATCTCAAAACAATACATACACTTGGGAAACTTTTTTGGACACTCTTAATTAAATCACTAATAGTGTGATCTGGGTTTTTCACTATTCTCAGCTTGGTTTTGTTAGCCAAGTTATTGTTAGGGACAAATCAGTGGGTTGCGCCTTTCTGCCTTCAAGGTCATTGTGGTTCCTAACCCTCTAATAATATTTCTAAGATGATTTTTTTTCTTTTAAACTTGTGTTTAGTTTCATGTTTTCATTTATTCATTCTAATGCTTAAGTGTTACTGTTATTTAAAGAACTTCCATTTTCAGTCTTTCCACAGCTCAGACTTGCCAAGCACATTTGGGTTTGTTTCCTTTTGAAAGCATACTATCAAAACAGATCACAGGTTTGAGAATGAAGAAAAATAACCACTGATTTATAAATTCATTAAAATTTCATCTTTTAACCTATGTGCTGCTAGCCTACAAGGCACATTTGAGGACATTAGTAGAAGCCTGTCTTTCCTCAAGACATTTTCTTGTTTTCCAGGACAACAGCCCTAATAGAGAAGGAATCGTGATGACCATGAGTAGTTCTCCTGAGCTTTTCAGTGCACCCCTGTATGCAGGAGACACAAAGAGTCGCTACCTTTATCTAAACACTGCTGCCCTAATTATAATTGTCTACTTTCAGCAAAGGGAAGTGTCTGACTATGAATGCTGAAACTTGAAAGTGAATTTGAAGTTCTATAGGAGATAGTGACTCACCAATGACTGAAATGATTGTTAGCCGGGATAAGAAAAATGGCTCCTTCTCTTAGGATTGTAATGTAAAGCTCCTTTACCCACCAAAAAACAAGACAGGCAAGAAGCCAATTTTTTTTCTGAAGAGATCGCCTCCAGAATAAACCAACCCCCTACATATACACAATGGAATATTACTCAGCTATAGAAAAAGATGAGATACTGTCGTTTGTGATAAAATGGATGGACCTGGAGATCATCATGCTAAGCGAAATAAGCTAGAGAGGAAAAACCAAGAATTATATGACTTCACTCATATGCAGAATATAAAACTGAAAGCAACAAAGAAAATACAAACAAAAACTCATGGACACAATCAATAGTTTAATGGTTATTTGGGGGCAAAGAGGAAGAGGGTGGGAGAGGAGGGAGGGGGAGCCAAATACAGGGTGATGGAAAGAGAACTCACACTGGATGGTGAGCACATAATGTAACAAGTTGACAATGCACTGTAGAGTTGTACACCTGGAACCTATATAATTCTTGCTAACCAATGTCACCCCAATACGTCTAACAATAAAAAATATTTAAAAAAAGAAAAAACAAGCCCCTGATGTTCAATAGAGAAGTCTGTCACATAAATCATGCACTACAGTGCATGATTATTGGACGTATTATAATCTGCATATGTGCAGTATTTTAAAATACATCTGATGATTAAAAAATCATCCATGTGTAATGACATATGGATATCAGAAAAATGGCTCTCTGAGTACTGCTAAAATCTGCAGAGTAGAATATTGGCATGTTTTCAAAACTTGATTCACATCCTCTTTGCAAAATCTAAACAATAATGGATAAAATGTTTACCTGGATTAATGGTTTATAGTAAGTGAATGATTTCATTAGTTCTTAGACGACCATAATGGTATTCAAAGGCTATGATCTAGATTTAATGCCATTGGAAGTGTATTTTATTAAATGTTTACCTTTTTTACATTCTGAATGAAGTATAAGAATAGAACTCCATTCCCTAAACTAGAGGATAAAGTCCAAACTCTTTAGTAAGGCACACAGAGCTTCCCTGGCCGAATGTACTGTCTAGGCTCCTGTTGGTGTAAGTGGATGGGTGGGGATTATGAGCTCCTTCCTGGACCGGAGTCTTCAGAATCTGTCCCGTGATCATGGGTAAAATAGCAATGGGGAGCTAATGTTTGGGACCTAAATGAAGGTGTGTTCGGAGATGGGTGGAGTGGTTTGAAACCGAATCTGAAATCTGCTATGGAGATGAGGTAAAATGAGAGGGTGGTGTGAGAGGCAGCACCTGAAGAAATTTTTGAAGAATGAAACATAATGTGCATGTGCTTAAAATTTTGGACACTTTTCTCTTCAACTCTATCTCCCACAATTTGAACATTTACTGTATTATAACTATACTGATTATTACTTTTTCCTCTGCCTTGAATATTCTTTCTATATCACCTTCCACCTTTGAGCATATTATTTAAGAATCAACTCAAAACTCTACTTCTATGAAACTTCTTTCTCTGAACCTCATATGAACTTTGATGGTAGGATGTATTCTAAGGCAATATAATTAGTTATTTGAAGCCCATCTCCTCTAATAGACTGTTAGCTCACTGAGGGCAGGATAATATCTTCTCTAATTGGTTGATCCTATGGCTGTAACCTAAGGTAGTCTCAGTAGAGTTTGTGAAATAATAAATGAATAAATAAAAATTATCATTACGGAGATCTATATTCTTCCCTAATACAGAAAAAGTAGTCCCAATTATATTGTCAAGCCTTAAGTGCTTATGAGCACTTCTCAAGAGCCAAAGAGTCATATTTGTAGCTGTTTTTTGAGATGCAGTGGCTTATGTAAGAGACACAGACTTTATCATTAATAATTTTACAGTGTAATTGGGGAAACAAGATATATACTCATGAAATCAGTAGGAAACATGGAAGGTAGTCTGTCATACACACATATGCTGACATCTTCTATGCAGATCAAGTTAGTAATGAATAAATACCTCAAGTGAGGAATATATTGTCTGAAATAAGTCCTTCAGGAACTCCCTTACTCATAGAGTAGACAAAGAAATAAAAGATCATAGGCATGCAAGAAAAACTTTTTCATAATAACACTGAAATGAGAGTTTGGGCACTTAGTAAAATAGAAGATGAAGTCCCGTAGAACCTCGAAATTTCTCATAAACGTGATAATGGCTTTGAGAATCTGTTTCAGTCATCAGGATCTGGGTCTCCTGAAGGGCAAGCTAGTGAATAGTCACATAGGTTTCTAATTTTTTTATTCTTTTATTTTGTTTGAGACAATAGTTTTACAAATTTCAAACTAAGAAGTTTGAAGTTTTCCAAACACGATCTTGTATTCTTCTTGTCCAAAATAGTCTTCGGACTAATTCTGTTCTCCTTCTTCTCAAATGGGTAAACATTCCACTAGTTCTTGAATTAAAGCTAACTGCCCATCAGAAATCCCATAGCCTTCAGTGTGCATTGCTAAGCAGTGTGACAAGAATGGAGCAGTTTAGTCACTACTTTATAGCTAATGCAAAACCATATGAAAATAAATTTCGGTGTCTATAACTGATTACATGTTTACTAACTTAATCCAATAGATTTTCCCCCTCATGGATAATTACATTTTGACAAGGCTAGACTAAAATAATAATAATAATAATAATAATAATAATAATAATAATAATAATGAAAGAATGTTATTACAGTCATGGTGTTGGGATTCCCATCATTTGTTGACTCCTATTTTACAGGAAAGCCAGCGCATGACTGAAGAGCACTTTCTACTGCAAGCATTTTGGTTCAACATCATATGGCCTCAGTCAGATCCAATGCCATTTCCTAAAATGGTGTGTGTAGTTACAGTTCTTTCTAAATGCAGTAATTAAAAGGGGGAAGAACCATTTATTTCTTTTCCTTTGCTTTTTAAAGTTGAATTTATTTTACACTCGTAAAAACAAAGAAAACATAAGAGCAGAATTGTTTTTTCTTTCCATTTGTAGTGGTGTATTTAGCCCAGCCATGTACTTCATTTTTAGATTATTCGTATATATATATAAACCCATTAAGAAAACATTCCTGGAGCAAACAGATACTATGTAGACTTATATGAAGATGCAAATGCTGTTTAGAAACTTTGTCAGCTAATCAGTTACAAAGTGTTTTGACAAAGAAATTTATTTTTGTTAAAAATTCTCATATATGTATCCCGATATATACTCTGACTCTTATTGCTACGTATTTCTGTAGAATGCCATATTCTTTCAAAGCTGTCTTTAGCCAGTAATTATTGCTGACAACAATCTAGGCCCTGGAACTGTTTGCAGTCACCTCTGGCTGCTAAGTGGAGCAATCTAGACCCAAGCATACTGCAGTTAAATTAAATTATCATAGAGATGCAATATATGCTGCTATACCACTCTAACTGTGAACCCAGAATTGAAAAAAGATTGATAGACTACAGGAATGGATCAACAAATTACTATGTGGGTGGTACTGTGAGATACTTACATCTACAGATATTGATGTAGATAAATGGAATGTGGCTTAAAAATCGTATTTTCCCAGAAGAGGAAGGGTTGTTTGTTTGTTTTCCCCTATAACTATCAGCTATCAAATGATGATGACAGTGTATTCCTATTCCTATATATGGGCCTACAAAATACTTAGTGTGAGACTTGCCTTTATGTAACTAACATTAAATCATCCTAGGATGAGGTCACAGGCACCAGTGTGCTCCAGACTGACTGCTTCTCACCCAGGGGAAATGTTGCAGAAATAGCTCATTGGAAAATGACCCAAAACACATAAGCCTTTAACTTACCCCTAGAATATGGACCTGCATCTATGCCAAAAAAAAAAAAAAAGAAGTAGTTGTAAAATACACTGGGTTATATTTATATAGTTGTCACTTAAATATAAGAAATTATCACAAGCAAGTCTACGATGATGCTGAAACTTTTGTGCTTATACTGAAAACATAAAAATAGTTTTAGTTTGAAAGCATGTTTTAATAGTACCAAATTAAAGATGCCACTTAGTTTTTTGAACATACATGTATACCTATGTACATATTTAGCTTCTATGCAAGACTAAACATCAAAGGAGTATACAAGACATAGTCATTTCTTTTAAAAAGACCTAGAAGGTGAGACAGGCAAGTAAAGTCAACTAGAGAAACATAAAGTGGGAAACTAGCCATCTAAATCTCTGGATTGTATGGACAATTATTGATTTGTTTATAGCTGGAATTATTACAAAGTCCTTAGGTAATATGGGCATTTTGACATTCATGTGATATACATACTGAATATGAAACACCTACTATCTTCATTAGTTTTCAAGACATTCATTGAAATGGTAAAAGATGATAGGTAATAATAATCATAAATCTCACAGAAAAAAAGTTCTTAAGAGCTTGGAGTAGATGAGTTAAATCACACCATCTTGAAATAGGTGTATGTCATGTAGAGGTAGTAAAATAAAAGAAGCATGTATGTAAAAAGCATAAAATGAGACACATATAATTCTATTATGTATTAGTTTTAATAGAAGTGTTTCTTTATCTTTTCTGCTAAAAAAATAGAATAGACTCTCATGTAATGATAAATTATTAAAGCCATGTGTTCCTCTTTCAGCCCTATGTAAATTTTTTGCTATGGCCAAATAAATCAAACAATAACAGCAGAGTGTGTCAATACAGCTCAGAAGAAAAGGCGATGGTACTTACGGCTAATAAATATAGCCATAATTAATATTACCTCAGGAAGGTGTGGCATCACCATGCTTAGCATGGTATTAACAGCATTTTTTATTTTTATAATTTTTAATAAGCAAATAGTTAATCCCCATGATTCAGGCTGCCTCTCTTTGACTAGGAAAGTGACATTTTAAGAACTGGTTTGGCCTCAGTCTCCATTTAAAACTCTTTATGATCTTGTTGACTTTTGTCTCTGGTGATTCCAGGTTTGTGGTCACATGCTTTTTTCTTTTTTCATTTTTTTTTTTTATGGTTAAATTTATTGGCGTGACATTGGTTAGCAAAAATTACTTAGGTTCCAGGTGTACAATTCTACAGTGCATCGTCCATGTGTGGCATTGTGTGCTCACCACCCAGTCAGTTTTCTTTCCATCACCATGTACTTGACTCCTCCTCATTCCGCACCCACCCCTCTCCCCCATTGCCCTCAGGTAACCACTAAACTATTGTCTGTGCCCATGAGTTTTCGTTTCTTTGTTGCTTTCAGTTTTATATTCCACATACGAACGAAGTCATATGGTTCTTGGGTTTTTCTGTCTGGCTTATTTCACTAAGCATGATGATCTCCAGGTCCATCCATTTTGTCACAAATGGCAGTATTTCATCTTTTCTTACAGCTGAGTAATATTCCATTGTGTATATGTACCACAGCTCCTTTATCGAAGAGCACTTTGGTTGTTTCCATGACTTGGCCACCGAGAACAGCACTGAGATGAGCACTGGGGTACTTAAGTCTTTGCAGACTAAGGTTCGCAAATTTTGGGGGTAGATCCCCAGAAGGGGGATTGCTGAGCCATATGGTAACTCCATTCCCAATTTTCTGAGGAACCCCCACACTGCCTTCCACAGTGGTTGTACCAGGTTGCACTCCCACCAGCAGTGTACCAGAGTTCCTTTGTCTCCACATCCTCTCCAGCACTTGTTATTCCTTGTCTTGTTGATATCAGCCATTCTCACAGGTGTGAGGTGGTATCCCATTGTGGGTTTGATTTGCATTTCCCTGATAGCTAATGAGGACGAGCCTTTTTTCATATGTCTGTTGGCCGTTTGTATGTCTTCACGGGTGAAGTATCTGTTCAGGTCCTCTGTCCACTTTTTAATTGACTGTTTGTTTTTTGTTGCATCTTATGAGTTCTTTATATATTTTAGATATTAGCACCTTATCCGAGGCACTGTTGGCAAATAACTTCTCCCATTCGATTGGCTGTGTCTTTGCCTTGTTGATGGTTTCTTTTCCTGTGCAGAAGCTTTTTGGTTTGATATAGTCCCATTCATTTATTTTTGCTTTTACTTCCCTTGTCTTTGAGGTCAGGTTCATGAGTCCTCCCTGAACCCAAGGTCTCTAAGTTTAGCACCAATGCTCTTCTTCTATACAGTTTATTGTTTTGGGTCTCCACATGAGACATGCTTGATTTGTGTACGTTGAACCGTTTTTAAGCTCCTGGGATGAATCCCACTTGATCGTGGTTTATAATCTTTTTGATGCATTGTTGTAGTCTATTTGCTAATATTTTATTTAGGATTTTTGCATCTGTGTTCAACTGAGATATTGGTCCATAGTTTTCTTTTTTTTGTGTTGTCTTTGCCAGGCTTTGGTGTTAGGGTAATGTTGACCTCGTAGAATGAGTTGGTAAATATCTTGAATGTTTTGGAAGAGTCTGAGGAGGATAAGCGTTAGTTCTTCTTTGAATGCTTGGTAAAATTTGTTGGTGAGACTGTCTAGACTGGGGCTTTTGCCTCTGGGGAGGTTTTGGATGATTGTTTCAATGTCTTTACTATTGATTGGTCTATTTAGATTGTCCAGTTCATTTTGGTTCAGTCTAGGTAAACTATATGTTTCTAGAAACTTGTCCATTTCTCGTAGGTTGTTAAATTTGGTGGCATAAAGTCCTTCATAATATTTTCTTATGATCCTTTGGTTTTCTGTGGTATCAGTTGTAATTTTTCTCCTTTCAATCATATTTTTGGTTATTTATGTCTTTTCTCTTCATCCTTTGGTTAGCCTAGAGAGAGGTTTGTCAGTTTTATTGAGTTTTTTCAAAGAACCAGCTCTTCGTTGCATTAATTTTTCCTACTGTCTTTCTGCTTTCAATTTTGTTTAGTTCTGCTCTAACTTTCATTATTTCTTTCCTTCTCCTGACTCTGGGTTTTTCTGTTCTTCTATTTTTAGTTCTTTAAGATGGGATGTTAGGATGTTTACTTGTGATTTTTCTTGTTTCTTAAGATAGGCCTGTAACGATGTTTCCCTCTTACTACTGCTTTCACTGCATCCCAGTAATTTTTTCCCAATAATTTTCATATGTTGTATTTTCATGGTAATTAGCTTCTATGTATATTTAATCTCTTATTTTATTTATTCTTTGATCCAGTCATTTTTAAATAAGATGGTTAATGTCCATGTATATGTGATTTTTAATGCTTTCTTCTTGCAGTTGATCTCCAATTTCAAAGCTTTGTGGTCTGAGAATACACTTGGTATGATTTCAGTCTTCTTAAATTTGCTGAGACTAGTTTTGTGTCTCAGTGTATGGTCTATTCTTGAGAATGTTCCATGTGCACTAGAAAAATATGTCTAGTCTTGTGTTGTAAGATAAAGTGTCCTGTAAATGTCAATTATGTCCAACTGCTGTAATGTATCATTTAAAGCTGATATTTCCTTATTTATTTTCTGTTTGGATGATCTGTCCATGGCTGTTAAGGGGGGTGTTTATGTCCCCTACTATAATTATATTTTTGTCAGTTTCTTCCTTTAGTTCTGTTAGTAGCTACTTTGTAAATTTTGGTGCTTCCTGATTGGGAGCATATATATTAATTAATGTCATGTCTTCTTCTTGTTGTATTGTCCCTTTTATCATTATGAAATGGTCATCTTTTTCTCTTGTTACCTTTTTTATCCTGAAGACTGTTTCGTCAGATATCAGTATGGCAGCTCATAATTTTCTCTGGGTGCCATTTGCTTGGAGTATTTTTTTCCATCTTTTCATTCTGTGTCTGTGTTTGTCCTTGTGGCTAAGGTGTGTCTCTTGAAGATAACACATGGATGGGTTTTGTGTTTTAATCCAATCTTCTACTCTGTATCATTTTATTGGTGAGTTCAGTCCAGTTACATTTAGGGTGATGATTGATATATGAGGATTTCCTATGACCATTACTTCTCTTAATTTTTATTTTTGTCACCCTAACTCTTTCCAATTTATTTTGATTTTTTTTGTTTCAGGTTGAACAGCCTCCTTTAGTGTTTCATACATGCTGGCCTCACACTGGAGAATTCTCTCAGCTTCTGTATGTCTGAAAAGGTCTTTATTCCTCTTTTATATCTACAGGATAACTTTTGCTGGATAAACTACTTTTGGTTGGTAGTTTCTCTCTTTTAATATTTTGAATATTTTATTCTTCTCCCTCCTGGCTTGTAGAGTTTCTGTTGAGAAGTCTGATGATAGCCTGATGGGTTTTCCTTTAACATTATAGTTCTCCCCCACCCCAATGGCTGCCTTAAGAATTGTTTCTTTGTCTTTGATTTTTGACGTCTTCAGTATAATGTGGCTTGGAGAAGATCTGCTGGGGTTCAGGTAGCTATCAACAACTTTTAATGTTAGGAAAGAAAAATGTTTCAAATAGAGAAATACATTGAGATAGAGTGGATTCAATATGAGTGCCTAAATTAATGATGATCAACTCATATTTAATATGATTGAACTGGAGAGGGCTTAGCCATTATCCAAGTCAATTTCTTTATTTTACAGTTAAGAAAAATGAAGCTCATTCATTCATTTAACAAATATTTATTGAGTGCCCACTATGCACTAGTCATGTTCTAGGTGTTGGGAGTAGAGCTATGAATGAGATGCGTAAGAACCTTTCTTTGTGGAACTTGCATGGTTGATTTGGAAAGGCTTCTTCCAAGTTACGGTATTTAAGCTGATAGATGAATGACAAAAAGGAGCCAATTGGCAAAGATGGAAAGAGGACAATTCTAGGCACAGTTACCAATTAGTGAAAAGCTGTAAGGCATGAATAAACCATGAATTATTGATTTTTAGAAATGGAGCAGAGTGAAAAGAAGACCATGAAAGAAGATGAGATATGAGAGGCTATATAAGCCAGGGTAGGAAATTTGAATTTTTTTTTTCCTGATAGAAAACCTTGAGAAGGCTTTAAGCAGGAGAGTGACATGATATAATTATAGAGTAAAAGGATACGATAACCACTGTGTGGTGAATAGATCAAAGAAGAAGAGAATGGAAGAAATGTGACTGGCTAGGATGCCGCCGCCTTATTTCAAGCCAGGGATAGTGGTTAGGACCATGCTGGTAGTAGTGCTTGCGTGTGAAACATGTTTTGGAGCAGAATCATTACGGTGAAAAACCAAAATGTAAAAATCAAGGGTGGCTCTTAGGATTTTAGCTTGAGTTGTTGGGGAAATGGCAGTGCTGTTTATTGAATTGGGAAAAGCTGCGGGATGAGCAGGCTTGGGGAAACTTTCAGTTTTAGGGATATCTATTTGGTATGACTATTAGATAGATACACATGCGGAGATATCAGGTAGGCTTTGGATGGCAAAAGTGTGGCTTAAGGATGGTATTTATGAGTGAATTCTAAGAGGAGAAAGCATGTGTAGTATACAAGGGCTGCCTGGAATGTATCCAGCCATGTAATATGAAAAATAGAGGCATTTATGGCTGGATTTTTTTCCAGACAGCCTCTCTCCATATATATATGAAGCTTTAAGTATAGTAAGGGAAGAGACAGCAAAGGATTCAGAAAAGGAGAATTAGTGTCACACTGGGAAAACTAGATCATGTACCATTGAAGCCAGAAAAAAATGTTTCAAGATGATGGAAATTGTTACTATGACATTCCACTGAGATAGCAGGTAACCTGTGATTAGAAAAGTAGCCATTGGCTTCGGCAAAATGAAAATCATTGTTGGGTTGTCCAACAGCACCCAGAAAGAAAGTGCTGAAATTATTTATGATTTTTCTGTTCCCATACACAAAATACAGAAGTCTATCTTGACTTTTGAGGATTTCTCCTGCATGTTAGCTGCATACTAAGGCTGCCCCCATATTATTGGAATATTGAATTAATATGATTTTTTAGTAGCTCACCTTTGATACATTTTATCAATTGAAGTTTTATTTACATGCTCTCATAATTCAGTATATGCTTCCATCACAGTAAGAAAAGAACCAAAGTGATCACATCATCTTTAAAGATGGGAAAAATTGAGGCAAAAGTAATGGAAGTAAGAACCCTTGATATGGAAGTAGGTGTTGTATATTAAGTAATTAATGAGACTGGAAAATGCAAATATGTGATTCAGGGATCCTACTACCCCTTTTAGACTCAGAACAATTCTTTCCAAAGCATCTATTTCTGGAGTTGTCAGAAATAAGTTGGGTATCTTTCAGGCAAAGTGGAAGCCCAAATGGGTCTGTTGATCCTTGGAAATCTGCAAGAATTGCAGGAGCCTTAAGAAGAGAGAATGTTATGTGCAGTTCACATATTTATAAAGAATACAGAATTCAGAGATCTGAAAACTTATCTATTCTGGTGATACCTAAGATACCTATTGCATATGGCTGAGGTGCAAAGGCTTTGATTTTAGTTGATTTATAAAAAATTCAGTTCTTTTCTAAAATCTTTTTTTAAAGATTATTGCTGCTTCGGTGGAATTGAGGAACCAGAGGTTCCCTGACAAAAAGTACCTGACTCTTCGAGCTTAAACTATGACCTAAAGGTAAGCAGACCTCTTCTTAAAGTGAGCTTTTAATCTTTTCTTAATTTAATTTTGTGCTTTTTGCCAGCTCTATACACCCTCTTTCTACCCCTGTACACAGTTTGGGAGGCCGGGAGAGTTATCGGCAATAGATATAAGAGAATTTAGGGGCACATACATTGAGAAAGCAAGTGGTATTTTAGTTGGAATACGTCTTGGGGAGAAACCAACCAACCAGATACTTTTATAAATGAGAAAACTGAGGCCTAGTGAGGGTTCCATCTCCCACTGATAATCAGAACAGATGGAAATCTAGGAGAGACACATTACAGTCATATAAAATGCAGTTTCCACTTTTATTACACTTGCAATATTCATGCATCAACTCAGCAATACAGTTTAGCACTTCCAAAATATGACTGAAGACTAAAGCTAATTTCATCTTAGTCCATATAAATAAAATTATGGTTTCCAGAAAAAGTGGCCAGACCTCATAAAAATTGTTACATTTTGTTCTGGATGCCACACTTTAAGATAATACCTAGGAGAAAATAAGAAGGGCACAGAGAGCAATCAAAATGGAATCGCATGAGAAATAGCCCAGACAACTAGCAATGTTATAGTGGACTAAAATTGTCTCTTGGAAGAGAGGGAGTAGAACAGGCAGTGAGGAAGTGATGATGATACCTGTCTGGAATCAGTTTATTCTGCAAGAGTAAAACGAAATGCGTCTGTATTTCACAGAGGTGGATTCCATAATGGTCAGCAGCACAGCCTTTAGTAGCAGACAGAACTGTACCCTTGTAGAGGTTTCCTAAATTGACTTCATTACTTCATCCTTAAAATGGGATTGTTAATACTTTCAATGCATCTAATGAGGGTATGCCTGTAAAGGTCATATCCCAATGTATGGTAAGTTGTAAATGTTAAATAAATGGTAACTACTGTTATTATCCAGGTTTTTATATTCATATGGGAAGAAGGTCTCCTTCAAGGCAAATTTCACATCACTCGAGAGTAAGGACCAACACAGATGGCCATCATACAGATGTTGCAGAGTGGAATTCATGCACAGGGTCGATGATTTCTAACTCTCCCTAATTCAAACATACAGTGCTGTTATGGCTTTGGCCTCCTAGCTGGTGTTGTCACTGCTACCCTGTGAACTTCAGGAGGAAACAAAATCAGAGGCATGATGTTAAAGCAGTTCCTGAATCCTCAGTATTCAACAGAGTGTGGGTTTGAAAACAGGAACGAAGTCAGAGGTCTCTTGTGGAGTGTCACCATTTCTGTGCTCATTAATTTCTCCCTATATAGTCATTTTCTTTACCTTTTCACTTATCTTCCTGGGCAACCCTGCTGTGACTATGATCCAGACACCGGGTGTGTGAATCAGTGTTTGTTCCTTCTTGTGTCTCCATTTTACAGACGGAGACACAGTGAGATGAATCCGTTGGATATCAGATGAGGGGAAAGGAGAAGTATAGTCAGAGCTAGAAGAGATTAAGTAGGAGTGAGGTCAAGCTCACAGAATGAGCTATTTCCAGAATTAGAATAAGCATGCAAAGAGCTCTAACTCCTTACCTCCAAGCTACTCTGGCTGCCTTCTAAATTTAGAAATACTAATTTATTTTTCTCAAATTTAATTTACACTTCTAATGATATTTAATGGATGACTTGTCTCAAATGGCCATTTGACTGTACAGGCCCAGGTCTCTCATTCCTATTTTTATTGAGGTAAAAATGTCACCATTTTGAATAACAACAAAGGATTTTCTGGAAGTTTCCACACAGAGGTGGGAATAACACACAATTAGCTTTGCCCTGGCAGGAAAGCAGCAATTCTAACATGTAGTAACTGGCAAGCAATAGCTGTAACTTCCTGGAGGTGACTTGTTACAACACTCAAGTTCTTGGTGCCTTCGTTTAGAAGTCTCTTGGTGCTGATGAATCAATAAGCACATGGCAGAGAATGAAGCCCAATGATGGAAAAAGAAGGTGATAATTTTTTTCATATTTGTTTTGTAAGAGATAAAATGAAACCCCAGGAAATGAGGGATCTGTGATCACTGAAGGCTAAAGTTGTTTGTTATCATGAGATTAGACAGACAATTAAATATTAGCTTTCATACTCGGTATATCCAGATCCTTTAACTGGAAACCTGGTTGAGTTTAGAGAGGAAAGGGTAATTTTCTCAGCATCCTTCACTGAATTGTTTTGAACAACAGGAGAACAAGTCCCACTTTTGCCAGGTAGATAAGTAGTCACCTAGCCTTGTATACTGATAAAACAAACTCATGTGATTTATGGAATGTCAAGCAGTTATCTCACCAGAATAATGTGGATTTTTGTGGACTATGCACCATCCAGGTTCTTTCTGGGAGGAATTTGGAGCAAATCTAATAAAGCATCTATAATTTGAGGTAAAAAAATCTTTTGAATTTTCCTCTTGCTTTTCGTCCTTGGGAAAAGAATGACATGCAAGCTGTATGATAGGTGCAAAGAGGTCCAAAGCAGGGTGTTGTGATGGAAATGACGAACTATGTGCCACTAACTTGCAATAATGCATTATGCAAAACTGAAAAAAAGTAGAATTACAACCAAACGCGTGGTCAAAAATTGCATTGCTTGATAAAAGCAGACTTTTCCCTTAAGTAATGAGTGCAGAACATGTATTTACAGGGCTATCGAAACAATCAGAAACATCATAAGGCATAACATTTGTTTGCCTTGTCAGGAAAGTAGTATGCAAGCTTATGGATCATCTAAATTAGACTTTACTATTTTGATGTCCTTGCCATTTGCTCTTTTAAATTTCCAGCCTAAGGGGTATGTTCTCCTATCAGTGTGCATGTGTAAGTCCCATTAAGGCTAATAGGAATTTGATGCCTAAGTCCAAAGAAAAATCTACCTCGAAGATGGCATTTTGTACACGTAACGCACAAGAAAAATAACTTAAAAAACATCCATTTCTCTTCAACCAAAGCACATAAAACAATTATATTAATTATAAGATAAAGTATGTGCTTGTGGAATTTTAAATCCATTTCATAAATTTGCTTTTATGCATTTCTCTTACTCAAAATTGCTTTTTTCAAATATGCTGTAGGTTGTCTCCGGCTTTGAAGAACCTAGTGACGGATGGAAATCGAGAGAAATAGGAGTGGTGGGAGTGCATTTCTCAACATGATCTTCATTTATTTATATTCCGCAGCACACACACTCACGATGCTTCCAACTTACTTCCACGAGATTCCAAATAAAACCTGGAACACAAAACAGCTTGCCCATATTTTCTTGTTTAAGGCTCTATCTCCTGAGCTTTCTTTTGTATCTCAGTTTCTAACCACATAAGAAATTTTCAGGCAAGAGTCGGTATTCAAATGAGATGTTAATTCAAAAAATTGTTACATCCGTCTGTTTATTTTGGTAGAAGGGAAATATTGGTTCTTGGAGTTGCATTAAAACGCAGATAAAAAACAGTTTTTAATCTTTATACATCTTTCGGAAAAAAAAATTCTACCTCAAGAAATTTCTTTAACAAAGAGAACATTATTTCAGACTCTAACATTTCTGTCTGCCGATTATCATTAGTCATAAGCTAAGCCCTGCACTAAATGTCTAGTGAGCACAGATAATGTTCATTTTGTCTGGAAGACAGGTTGCCGCCTGTCAAGGAGCGATGGAATAAATGACAGGTTTTGACTCTGTGCCTTGCAGGCATATTAGGCTAAGAAATCGCCAACATGATGAAAAATTATTTTGTCAAAAATTTGTAGGTCACCCATCATTGTCTAATGTATTCTGTGATTAATTGCTAGCATAGATCAGCATTATGTCTTTCCAGTGAATCGCTTAATTGTTGCCTGCTTCATGCTCTTAATGTAATGATGAGGCATCTGCTCCTCTCACATGTGCTTTTAAATGCCAGCTTTTGCATCCAGGTTACAGGGTTGGTGATATTCAACTTAAAGAACTCGTTCAAATGAAAACTTCGGGCCCGCCATCTCCTCTCGCTCTTTGTGGGAGCGTGTGCAGAAGGCTGAGTGTTAGTGTTAATGTATGTAGATTTTATTTCTGATGAGTGATTATTTGACTGCTCATTTTACGAAGATTTATGGTGTGCTTTCTATCTCCTGACTGCAGTGCTACTCTTATCTTTAATAAAGGAGATGAGGACATTAATCAGCTATTGTCAGGGCTCCTGACTAAGACATTAAATGTACTGTATGGGATAGGTAAACACGCTCCAGATCCTTCTCTACTCCACTAGATCAGGCAAAAAAACACTCATTATATTTATCATAATTTCACATCTGCTGTTTTTGAAGCAATGTACCATGAGGCCATAAACTGTATTACAACTGTGCATAAATTCAACTGATTTGTGGCTGGAGTAACTAATTCCTAAAGTACATTTTAGAAAAACAAGCAGTGAGCCCTGAAATTGCAATTCCATAAAGGCACTAAATTACTGACTGCAGAATCAAAAATTTGCTTGATGTGATTCTGCAGTGACCATTTTATAAAAAGTGACAGAGTGCCTGTGATTGAGTCAATAAAACAAGGACGAGCGAGCTGTACACTCAAACAAGATTAAAGAGAAAGGGGATGACAGAGGACAGACTCATGGCGTACAAACAGGGAAGCATAACGTTTCTCCCCAAACCACTTAAGAATGCAACTCTTAATAGCAACAATATTGATTTGCCAGTAATATTTTCATTATTTTGGAGGTGAAGGAAATACATTTAATTTCTTTCTTTTATTCATCTCATAGCATAATTGGGAGCATACTTAATACATAACAAAATGGGTTGAGAAAGAATGTTTTAATTGGGGCCTTAGCTATTGATGTAAGCTTGCCATGACATTTTCCAAAATTATAAAGGACAATTCTTTGTGAATATATTTACTTATCTCCTTGTTTTTAAGGGTGTACGTCCACGTGATCTTTTCGATAGGGCATCTAGCCATGTCTGGGGAGGACACGTGTGCGTGCGTATTTATGGAAGGGGGGGCGAGGTGTATATTTACACACGCGTTTCTACCTTTGCGGGTGTGTTCCACTTCATTTTTTATAAACTCCATCAGTACTTGAACTTGCTATAATGTCTTCTCCAAAAGAGAAAGGAGAGGAGGGAGTGATCTTTCATACAGGACAAGTAAAACCAGAAACACCACTGTTTTTAAAGATGCACTTGACATTTGTTAAGATGAAAACCAAAGGCAGACCTGACACTTGGAGTCGTGAATAGAGGTGTGAGCTCACAGATGAAACCTGCTAAGGGTGGCATCCGTGTATGTTCTCCTGGAAGCAGGATGTGATTATGTGATTATTTATTGACTGGAAAAAGCAATCTAAGAGAAAAATAAATGAAACTGGGCTTTCATTGCTTGGGGTTCTCAAGATATCCATCGCCTCTCACCAATTATTTCATGCATCTCTGCTGTAGAGGCTGGAAGTGTCACTGAAGAGCTTTTGTTTTGTTTGGCTATGATACATATGCATTCTTTGTTTAATATTCTGCATTTGAAGGCTCCTTCTCATCGAATGTGGGCAATTACTTACTACCCAGGGCAAATTGTGGAGGGCATTTACACAGAACATATTTTAGAGTAGTGTAATTCTATTTGATTTTATTTACAGAAGAATACATTTGCCATATTTTGTCCCTTTTCTTGACCACTATCCCGGTCAACTTTTATAACTGCAAATCTGGAGCTGGCACATTGAATGTCACTCTATTCTTTACTCATAATATCAAGTCAAAAATGGTTGTGTTCACAAGGCATTGCATAGTTTCTATCTAATGGTATCAATCTGTGCATCACAGAGCGTTTCTTTTCCTGACATTATTACTTTACTGAAATTAAGCTTGAAACAATCTGATGTCAGATACTGTATATCTACTTTTATTGCCAGCCTTTCTGAGCCCACCATATTGCCAGGACTGCATCTCATTTTAGATGGGTTTAATCAGATATATATTCTCAAGTTTATTGAGAGTTGGATAGATTACATTTCCCATTCTCAAAGAGCAGGCTGGTCCTTTCAGTGCATTTTATAGAACAAATGTAAATTCCCATGGTGCAGTTGACAAAAATTCATGGTTCTTTTCTTAGTGTCAAAAATAAATCCAGCATAGCATTGGAGATGAGTTAAGTGTGGTATAGTAGAGCAGGCTTCAGTTCACCCTTTCTGATTTAGCAGCAGTTTCGATGTACTTGAGAAATCTGCAGAAGTTCAATTATTATGGTCTAGGCAAAGAGATTTGCTCACACAACAGAGCTACTATACTTGAGAATGAATTGTAAGGACTCAATGAAATGCAAAGCACTTTCTGAGCACAGCAAGCCCCTTTACCTCCCATCTTCTTTTCCTTCCCTTCCCTTCCCCATCTACATATATCTCTTACATGAAGCCTTTTCTGAAGGTTTTCAGTTAAATGCAATAAAAACTAGTCTTTTATTAATATTACATTTGGGAATTTATATATTTAGGAACTACAGGATATACAAAGAATAGCTATCAAGTAAATTTATTAGCAGATTGACTTGATCAGTTTGTCAAGATTGCTTTCACATGTATGTCTTAGAGGGAAAAGCAGATGTGTATGAAAAAGGTGTTTATGGGTAAGTATAAATTAAGCATACTGATTCATGGGAAAAAATGCTCTCTCAAATACCATGCACTTTATTAACACAACATACAGTTCAGACTGTGGACCGTTTGCTTAAATGTTGAGAGTGTGTCCTTATAAACAAACAGCAATTTTTCTGTATTACATTTACATTCATTGATTTGATTTTTTTCTCGTTGAAACTAGGGGTTTCCTCTACCAAAAATTGGTGTTGCTTCTAGAAAAAATAATGAGGAAACATATTTAAAGTACTCTGTGTAAATAATGTTGCCTAACTATTACAAGAGTCAGTCCAGGTACATCTGCTCTTAACAGTTTCCTTTTGTCATGTCATATTGCTGCTCCAAGGTTTGAGGAATTAGGGGGCTGGTGCCACCGGGAGGAGTTAAGACCTACGCAGCTTCCAGCAGCAGAGAGTGTGATTGGTCTTTCTTAAAGAGGAAGGTCTAGTCCCTATGGCCACATTTACTCTCTTGTGTATCTTCCCAATGAGCAGATCCTAAATAAGGCGGGATCTTATGGAACCCCAGGTAAGTTCCTCTTTCAAGTACCAGCGAGGGTTACATGGAGAAGACAGAGCTGAACACACACTCAATACACACACACATACAATACACATAAAACATATTCCACAGACATGGTACATTGTTATTACTTTGCAATCACACCTTTCATCATATGCATGATTATAAAATAAATTGTGAATCTAAATGAGAGGTAACCTTCAGAGTAGTCCAAAATCAAATTATAGAGGTTATTTACCAGACATCACACCTTGTGAAAATTAGTCCTCAATGAGCACGTATGAGGGCTGTCTAGAAGAAAATCCAGCCATAACTGTCTCTTATTTTCATATTACACGGCTGTGTACTGACTGGACAGCCTTCATATTTCCCCTCAGACTGTATCTTACATTCCTTAGGAAATTCATGTGATAAATATTGTTGGAGTATTCATATATTAGGCACAATCCAAAATACTACGAGCTTGCTGAAGTTTACCAGGGACCACACTATCCAAGGTGAAAATAATTAAAACCAAGGGTAAAATGTTCTGTTATAAAAATACCTTATGACTCAGCAATTCCACTCCTGGGTATTTACACAAAGAAATCCAAAACACTAATTTGAAAAAAATATATGCACCCCTTTATTCACTGCAGTGCTATTCACAATAGCCAAGACATGGAAACAACCAAAATGCCCATCAGTAAATGGTTGGATGAAGAGATTGTGGTACATACGTACCATGGAGTATTACTCTGCCACAAAAAGAATAAAATCTTACCATTTGCAACAACATGGATGGACCTAGAGGATATTATGCTAAGTGAAGTAAGTCACATGGAGAAGGACAAATACCATATGATCTCACTTATATGTGGAATCTAAAGAGCAGAATAAACAAACCAACAATAGAAAGAGACTCATAGAGACAGAGAACAAACTGATGGATGCTAGATGGGAGGGGTGTTGGGGGACAGGTGAGAAAGGTAAAGGGATTAGGAAGTACAGACTGATCATCACAAAATAGTCATGGGATGTGAAATACAGTGTGGGGAATATAGTCAATAATGTTGTGAAGATTATGTAGGGTGTCAGATGGGTACTGGGCTTATTGGGAGGATCACTTCATAGATGATATAAATGCCTAACCACTGCACTCTACACCTGAAACTAATAAAAATAATATTGTGCATCAACTATAATTTAAAAAATATATATATGTATATATGTATATGAATATATATATATTCACAGGATATAAAGTAAAGCATAGGGAATACAAGGGGGGACTCCCCCCCAAATTTATTTATACAAAATTGTGTATTTATTCTTACATATTTAAACTTCAGTCACCTTCAAAGTACTCTCTGTTTGATGCAATACACTTATCAAGACGCTTTTTCCACTATTCAAAACAGTTTTTGAATTGGTCAATTTTGATGCCATTTAGTGCTTCTGCTGTTTTTTTGTTTCACCTCCTCCACATTGGCAAAATGCTCCCCTTGGAGGGTATTTTTCATCCAGGGAAACAAAAAAGAAGTTGCTTAGGGTGAGATCTGGTGAATAGGGATGGTGGAGCATAGGGGTCATACTGTTTTTGGTCAAAACTGCTGAACACTCAGCGTGGTGTGGGCAGGTATGTTGTCATGTCACATGTTGTTCGTGTAAATCACCCATCATGAAACAGACAGACACACTGAAAGAGTCTCCAAAGAAATTCACTAAAGCCAAATGCAGCCTCTCACAACACTGCCGGGTGGTACATGGATGCAGATGGGCTCCTAGAACACTCACCTAGTGAGGGAAGCCTGTATCAAGGAGCCCACCCTCCAGAAGATAATTCTGTTTTCTTTTTTGGGTCCCCCCTCATATAATTGATGGTATTGTAATAGCTATGTAGAATGTACACTTGTTGGGGTTTTCACTTTGTGAGGGGTATATATGTCTAATTATTATGTTGTATTATACACCTGAAACTACTAAAAAAGATATGTAGAGAAACTGTCATGAGAACACAATCAATGGAGCTCTGTACTCCATGAGTGTGGATGGATGGTTGAAACTGGTACCAATACTTAACAACAGTTGACCCTTGAACAACTCAGGGGTTAGGGGCAGGAAACTTCACGTTGAAAATCTGCTTTTGACTCCCTCCCTAATTTTACTAATAGCTTACTGTTGGTGGGAAGACTTATAATAATATAAAACAGTCAATTAACACATATTTGGTATGCTATATGTATTATGTATTGAATTCTTACAATAAAGTGAGCTAGAGAAAAGAAAAATTATTAAGAAAATCATAAAAAAAAGAGAAAATACATTTACAGTATTTATGGAAAAGCATTCATGTATAGGTGGGTCACGCAGTTTAAACCTGTGTTGGTCAAGGGTCAACTGTATTCAGAGGCTACATTCATTTGTTTACTCATTTGGTCATTTAACAAGTATGTGTGACATCAATGGATTGGGTTGTGAGACACAACAGTGACACAAGACAAGTCCATGTACCCACTTTGCTCACAGGGAAGCTGGAATAATTATATTTATTTATGAAAGTCACAAACTCAACTCAGCTGGGTTTGATGAGTAAGAAGAAGCCCTCCTAGAGGAAGTGACTTTGGATTGACTCACAGGGTGAAAGACAAGGAGCCGTTGGCCAGGTGAAAAATGGGGGAGGCCCTGGACAGTGAGACAGAGTGTGTGATGGCGGTAGTGTGGCTGAAGGTCTGAGAAGTGAGAGAGGGCATGGTCTACTTGAGGAACTGGGAAAAGTTCAATCTCACTGAAATCTAGACTTGGTGGGGAGGAGCGAGCAATCAGGTCATGTAGGGTCTCAAGAGCCAAGAATCTGCATATATCCTTTAGGGCAATCAGAAACTCTGAAAGGGCTTTAAATGAGTAAAAGGGTCATCAACCTTATGTTTTAGAAAAATTATTTTGGTTGTAGTTGAGAGGAGTACTCCCCAAATTTTTTAATCATTGACCTATCAGTAAAGATTTTTGGAGAACTCATTTTTAATATATAAATATTTATTTATTTATAAATATTAAGCAGGTTTCACTGTACTAATACTGGGGGGGGGTGCCAAAAATGTATATACATTTAAGAGAAGTTATCTATTATGTATTACATAAATACTAATGGTACCATTTTTGCACACCTCTTATAATTGTAGAAGTCAAACATGACTTGTGTTCATCTCTTGTTATTGGTATATACTGAGTATTACAATTTTAACACAGGTTTTTTCCTGTGTTAAAATGTGTATACATTTTTGGCACCTTTTGTATATTGTTTATTTTAAAATTATACATCAAATTAAACATTGAAAAGAATGACTTTTGATATGCATTTAAACATATTGCCATATTACACCACTACTTTGTCAGTATGTAAACCACCAACTCACTTAGATCAAATGTACCATTTTAAATGGGACAGAAAACAATGGTTTTGTTCCATTTTGAATGGTATGTGTGGTCAGCCTAGTCCCAGTGGGCTAACTTCACTAGGCTGACCATACGCACCATTTGAAATGGGACAGTAATGTTGTTTTCTGTCTCATTTAAAAGGGTACGTACAGTCGACCTACTTAGATATGATAGTGTACACTTTCAGCATTGTCTATTGCTATCTCTGCTTAACTAAAAATGGTACCCAAATCAATAGACTGAAGTTATAACTAAGACCTCAGTCATGTACACAGGGACTTGCTGACAGTGAAGATTATTTAAAGTTTGAATGTGTTTTCAATAGTTCCCATTCCTACATTTGTGGTCTGTGAGGAATGATAGGGGAGTGGGAGTCTTGCTTGGCACAACACTTCTTTGGGTCCTTTCAAAATATGAGTAAAGGAGAATCTGATTGTATCTTAATGAAAATTGTAAGGAGGCCAGTGTCTTGATTCATTCCAACTGCCTGAAGAATAGTCAATATTCTGAAATGGTTGGGCAAAACCCTTCCTACTTTGTAAGGTGCTTGTATTATCTTTTCATTTTTAAACCACAATATTTTGTTGTTGGGAAGTAGATTTTATATTGCTCATTCCAGTTAAACAATAAACTGTTGTTGACTATCTGCCTAATTTCAACTGATGTGGACCATGCTCAACAGAAAGAAAAGTGGTGGGAAGGAACATTTTAAAATAGTGATTTGGAGGTGTGGGCTACTGCAAGCAGGAGTTGGGCAATTTTTGCAGTTTACTTCGTAAATGGGTTGCATATGGAAGCCACAGTTTACTGGCCCCACACTTATTTAAATGATGTTCTTGTGTCTCTTGTGGATTGACACCAGGTCTATGAACAGCCTTGCTAGTCCCTTAATCCAGCTCCACAGAGAAGGATAGTTTTAATGATTTGTTAAAGTCCCTTGTTGCCCTGAGTCTCAATTACTCAAACTCAGGGACTATAATCTAATTGAATCATTTTAATAAGAAATCATGATTTTCATCTAAATTTTAATTTAATCCTTTCCAGTGAATTATACTGAGGTTATTACAGCATCCTTTCAACTTCAGCAATAAAGTCGTCTCTATATTCACAATGTAGGGCAAATTTCTTATATGTCACTGTTCTTGATTCTTTCCAATGAGAAAGCATTCACTTGCTTAGCCTTCTCTCTCTGAGCATGTTTTTATGCTACATTGGACCAGTTTGTGTGTTAACAGTAAACATATATTCATGAAATGGGACACATACACTGAACTTTGTATGAGATGATATTTCAAGGACACGATGAGTGATCTGGACAGCACAGAGCCGACATTTCACTTTGGCCATCTTGGCATCGGTACTGACCACTTCAGCTGTGTGCCAAAGTCTCAGGTGAGTGTTATTCACGAGGCTGGGCAAAGTGAAGAACCAGGGCCTCAGGATTCCATTTATATCATTCAGGTGGGCACAGGTTGGTCAATGTTTGACAGAAACTTTCTCTGAAAAACTGGGATTTAGTATTGTAAATCACAAATTCAAAGGGCAAGTGAGACAGAATCAAATAAAAAATCTGAAGTCCCTAATTTTCAATATATATTATACGTAAGATTATATTCACATATGGTTTTGTGATTTCTAACATCTTCCTCTTGTTATAAAAGCTACTTCTTGAACTTGGACCTAAATTTGAAAAAGAAAAAAACCCATTAATCAGATGCTAATTAGCATGTATTATTAAATGTTACAGAGTCAGACAGGAAGCCCACCTCCTTATAAATGGCTCATTCCATTTCTCCTGTACTGCCAGATATTTGGCCATTTCTCTCTCTCTGATTCAGTTCTTTGCTGTGCAGACTGCAAAATATAATAACTTCTAAGCAGTGTGTAAAACAAAGTGCTCAATTCACTTTATTAAAATATCCAATAATAATTGATTTAAAGGCAATAAAATGTGTTCATTAGAGGGTTTATATTCAAGAAATATTGAAAGTATACCTAAAACTGTCACTTTTATTGTGAATGAACAGGATAATATAATTTGAAAAGAGTGTGATCATACTAAAGATTTGTCCTGCAGCATTATCTGATAGCTCGTAAAGTGCTGAAATTTAATATGATGCTTTCAGTCAGTTTAATTGAAATTTAATTGCCACTTTGGGCAGAAGGTTTAGATCTGATCAATAAAATATTAAAGATTTTGTGCTTTCGCTTGGAACAGCTCCTTTAGTGATGCATCAAGAGGACCCTATATTTTCGGAAATATTTGTTTGTTATAGTTCACACAGTGCTCAATATCAGTTTCTAATCTGAAAGTTTTAATGTGCTGTGCAGACAAATAGTGGAAATAATAAAGCAATAGTTGACCCATTTAATTACAACACGGTGAAAGAAATAACGGTCACCTTCAGATTCATGAGAAAGGCATTAATGTAAAAGAGCAATAAATATTTTGAAATGTCAAACCTCAGAAAGACAGAGTCCAACTTGAGCTGGGTTGTAAATCAGACTGAGAGAAGAACCTTGAAAAAAAGATGGTTCTTTGGTATTTTAGAAATAATTACTAATACAAAAAGGGTAATGATGAAACTATAAATTACATTAAAAGGGGCCATTAGAGGAGGATTAGTTTATAAAGCTGAGAGATGGTTCTTAAAATTGTCCTGCTGGTTATTTCCACTTTTCATTTTATTCAGGAACCCAACCCCCTGCTCAATTATCTGATTATTAATAAACTAATTGATTACTATTCTGCAATTCAAATTCTGAAGTTAAGTTAACTTTCTCCTCTTCAGGGACTCCCATGGGACTTCCATATTACCTATATTTTAGGAAAAGGAAGAGTTGGGGATTTCTTAAGCCATATGAACAGTAACTGTAGAATGACTTCAAGCTAAGTAACATCCCTATTAATATGTGTTAAAATTACAATTTCTGTCAGATAACTATATTTTAAAGTTACCTCTGATATCTGTGTAGTTACAATTTTTTCCTAATGATCTCTGGTGTAGTACTTTTCCTCATAATCCTTTTGACTTAGAGAACTTTTCAAAAGCTCTATATCCAAGCACATGTATTTCTTTACTCGCCAAGCTCCTGTGTGAGTCTAAGTTCAATAACGTAGCCTATTATTTTATTTGGCTCAGTACATCTCTGGAGTACAAGTGTATTTTCTGTTTATAACCTTGTTAAAAAAAAGAGACTATTACCTGCAATAACCATAATCACTCTTCTTTTTCTTCTCTAACGATCTCTGTCCCAGATTTCTCTGGGTTAATCGTCTATTATCACCATAGTTTTAAATTTTACGACCTTATTGAAATAGATGATTTTCTTTTGAAGTGGACACATTCCTCTCCCCGCCCCCAGTGACAAATAAAAAATTTATTTTGGAACGCGTATTTGCTGGGAACTGGGAGCACACCAAGGGCCTGGGAAAACACTCCTGGCTTTAGCGGGGGAGGAAGACAATAAAAATAGGCAGGTAAAGAAGAGAATTTCCAATTGGGATGAGTCCTATGAGGAAGGTAGTCTTGTAAGGATTTAGTGGGAAGAATTCCAGGCAAAGGAAAGATAAGATGTGAGGACACTGAGATAGGCAAGAGCCTGATTTCAGGCTTTATAAAGAACACCAGTGTGGCACTCATGCAGAAATCAAGGGGAAGTTTGGGAGGAAAAGACATCAGAGAGGAAGGCAAGGACCAAATCATATAGATCACATAGAGTTGTGTAGGCCACAGTGATAAGTTTTGATTTTATTTAAGTATAATGGGAAGGCACAGGAAGGATTTGAGCAGCAACGAACAGGTGGTGAAAGGGTATGCATGGACAAGGGCTGTCCAGAAAGCGTCCAGCCGTTTGACAAACATACAGGTGTTCATGCCTGGGTTGCTTCCAGACAGCCCTGTTTATGGAGGAGCTGATTGACACTATATGACTTAGGACTTGGATAACTCGCTAACTGCTTTGTGGAAGCTGGACCATAAAAAGTTAAGAGTGGTGGCGTAGGCATTAAATAACAGACCACGGCAGCAGCCCAGGCAAGGTAGCTTGAACACATGGATGTGTTGAAATGTGAGATGTATTTTAGACGGTTCGACAAAAGGGTTTACTGATGGATTGGATACAAGCGCGGTGAGGTTAAGAATGAATTTAAGGTTGACTTCTAACTTTTGAGTTTGAGCTGCTAGATAGGCGACAGTGCCATTTACTGAGACTAAGAAGGCCTGGAAGAATTGGAAGTGTGTGTGTGTGTGTGTGTGTGTGTGTGTGTGTGTGTGTGAAAACCAACATTTCTATTTGGCCTCTGTTAAGTTTGAGATGTTTGTTGGGGAGTCAAGGGAGACGTCCAGTAGGCAGTTGGAGCTAGGCATTTAGAGCCCAGGAAGAGGTCTAACCATGGGATATCAATTGAGTTTAATGGGTATAGAGATAGTATTTGAAACTGGATGGGATCACATGACAGACTAGAGTCAGAGAAGAGAGAACCAAGAATAGAACTTTGATAACTGGATCATGAGAGATTTAGCAGAACTGGGAAGCCAGCAAAGCAGATCGAGAAGGAGTGATCAGTAAAGGTGGAGGAAAATTAGGCAAGTGCTGTATCATTAAGTCCTAGATACAGATGTATTTGAAGTAGATTACAGGCAATTTTAAAAATTAGGTTTGCTGCCATAGGGAGCAGAGAAACGGAGCAGGAGCAGCAGAAATAAATGGGTTCAAGAAGGATAGTCTTTCTTCTTTCTAAAAAGAGTTGATATTAAGGTATATTTGGATGTCTATGGAAGTGATTGATTAGAGAGGAGACAAGTTATGATGCGGTAGAGAAAAGGGATGGATATAGGGAAAAACCGAAAACGAAAAGAGCTTGGATTCAGAGTACCGCAGAACAGTTGGTCTTAGAAGACAGTGGAGACATTGCTTACATTTGTGCCGATGGAGAGCTGGAATATATGATTATAGATGCAGGTGCATTATTAAAATTGGCAATGGAAATAGGCAGTGCTCCCGATTACTTTTATTTTTTCCAGGGGACATGTACCCACAGCATCACCTAAGAGTGAGGGGTGAGGAGAATATTAATTGAGCATCTGAGGAGAATGAAGGCCCAAAACTAGTATTTTGAAGAGGGAAAACTGAATTTAATAGGCAAACAAACTAGTATCATCATGTATTTTCGAGTACTGAATTGAGACTTCATATATTTGAAGCAAGTGCAGTAAGTACGAATACGTGATTTTCCCCAGTAATGCCCAACTGTTTGTTTGCAGACACGGCATACAAGAAGGTTAATGAAGGCTGGTGTGTCGCCTGCTGAGTGCAATGGAAGAAGACTGGGGCAAGGCAGGTAAGGACATTCTCAAAGGGGTGAGTGTAGTGAACATGCAATTTGGACTGGATTAATAAGAAATTCTGAAGATCAGCAGCAAGATGGACAATAATATCCATGGTAGAAGCAATTTTCAGTAAGGTCATAGAATTACTAGAGCATTAGCATGAAAAAGCTGAAATGACATACAATAATAGAAAATGATTGCCAAACAGTCTACTTAAAAATGAGTTTTTAAAGGTGATTCCATTAGTGATGATGATGAGAGCTTTGGTTTGACCATGTAGCAGAGGCCGAGTTTGTGGAAGTAATTGTTGGAAGAGTTCAAGAGGTCACTTCAGTGAGAGAACTGAGAGGACGTGTATTTGATGTCTCATCTGGATGCAAGTTGAGGTCATCACAACATGGTTAGTGAGGGAGATAGATACTCAGATGTTGGAGTTACCAGTGTGTGTGACGGGGAACGACCAGAAGAAGCTGGGTAGATAAGAGGAAGAGTGAGGGTTGGAAAAGTGTGATGATCTGGGTTCTAAGTCAGTGGGGGTCTCAAAGGAGAAATGGTTTAGAAATAGCACAAAGACAGGGCAGATGGGTCCCAAGAGTCATATATGTGGGTGAAAATGCATTATCTATTGAGATGAAAGAAAGCAGCATCTTTAAGGGGACCTTCACATTCTGGTCGAGAACATGAAGACAACATTCAGACAAAACACTGCTGATGTAGGGGAGTTTGGTGATAATGGACAACGGTCTCATAAAGCTGAGTGGAAAGGTTTGGTTCTAAAGAAAAGGGTGAGAGATAAAGCTAGTTTAAGGGAAGAATATAAATTTATAAGTATGAGCATCATGCAATGATGACTGTCGTTGGATGCTTAGTCTGGTTCTGGGAGTTAGAGTGACAGTCATTGAAGAACTGGAGTCCTTAATCTGACCTACTCCCAGCAGTCCCAGCTTGAAGTGCAGACTCCAAACAATCAAGGCCCATGCCACTGCCCCACCGGGAGAGGCCAATGCACTGGGACCGTTGGTGACTGATGTTCTTGGAGACTGATGTGTCCCTATCTCCTGAAGCCCAGTTGAAGCAATGTGATTATATTAATCTTAAATCTCTCAGATGGTGTGATGTAGAAGAACATAGGCCTTAGACTCAAAAATCTGGCTTCACACCCTGGGCAGATTAAATATTATATTATTATTTATTATTCTGAATGTTAGTAGTGTGCTGTGTATCAAGGGTCTCCAAATCCTGGTCCGTGGACCAGTATCAGTCCGTGGTCTGTTAGGAACCAGGCCACACAGCAAGGAACGAGCGGTGGGCGAGCAAGCGAAGCCTCATCTGTATTTACAGCCGTTCCCCATTGCTAGCATTACTGCCTGAGCTCCATGTCCTGTCAGCTCAGCAGTGGCATTAGATTAGTTGTATAATTATTTCATTATATATTACAATGTAATAATAATAGAAACAAAGTGTATAATAAATGCAATGGACTTGAATCATTCCAAAACCACCCTCCCTACCACTCATCTGTGGAAAACTGTCTTCCACAAAACTGGTCCCTCGTGCCAAAATGGCTCTATATCATGGAGATAACTTTGGTTATTTGTGAATATTAAAGAAATCATTATTTCTGGAACACGAGAAGCAACTGAGAAGTATCAAGATCTTCTTTCCTGTGCGTATATAGCTTGTTTGAACCCTATGGCTTGTTTTTTACAAATAGTGGAATATATCCAAGTGTGATAGATCGGGGACTAGAGTTAGAACTTGGAGTAGGTTATCTAATACACGTTTCTTAACTCATTGCCTTCTGCAACTTCATGGTTTATGCGCAGAGGACCTTTCTGTTTATGGTCAAATGTCTGTCTAGGCTGCCAAAAAGGCTGTTTATTCACTTCTTTCTATCCCTATGAGGGCTGTTGAGTGCAAATATCCTGGGTACCTCCAAAATGATACTTTGGGGTGAGTTATGCCAAAGAACTCTGAAATACCACTTTTCATTGTTAACATAATCCCACCTGATAGCACAGGAAGGCTCTTGGATATAAGGAATTTTAGACAAGAGCAAAAGTGAAATTAGGAAGTGAAACTTCAACTCACAGATGGCCAATGGTATGTGTTTAAAATTGTTGACTCGGAGGTATATAACAGATTGTTTTATCGCTGGGCACCTATTGGAACTTGCTAGGCTACCTATTGCCTTTTCTCACCTACTTCTTAAGTCCAGCCATCCAGAAAAAATAGATGATAAACCACAAATCATTCTTTGTTTTAACAATATAATGGCCATCTGAGCCACAGCTTTGCAGTAGGCATTAAGACACAGACCAATACGAGTTAGAGGCATGATCCCAACTTCAGGAAGTTTACAATTGGGTGCTGAGACTACACACTCTTTCTACTCACTTTCTAAAGGGCACATTGGACTGATGGAATTTAAAGTTGAAGCTGTTCATTAGATTTGTCTTTAATTTGTGTATATGAGGGCTGTCCAGAAAAAATTCAGCCATAGATGCCTCTATTTTTCATATCACATGGCTGGATACTTTTCAGACAACCCTGATATTTCTTGAAAGTAGAGTCTAAGGCCCTCCTATATTACAGTTCTTGATTATTATGCTACTTTTTTTTTGAAGAATAAGAGACTACAAAAGACCTACTATTATTAAATAAATATTGGAAAATACAGTATTTAGATAAGAAGAAACCATTCCTGATTCTACCCCAGAAAAACAGAAACTGCTAATATTTTGATAACTTTTTCCATTTCCGTTGTCTTTTTCTACTTGTGAACTTTTTTGGTTATTTTTTTTTTTATTATTTTAATTGCACTCTCAGTATTGTTAATATATGAATTGTTATTTCATTGTGAATCCATTCATTGTGTGGTGAAATGGTGCAATGGTTAAGAATGTAAAGTTTGGAGTGAGACTGCCCTTTTCAGTGTTGGCTTCTTAACTTCCTAAGCATGTTTGATCTTGAGTATTTTACCATTCTATGCCTCAGTTTTCTAATTTGTAAAATAGGGGTAGCACTATCCTCCTCACTGAGTTATTGTGGACATTAAATAAGTTACCGCACATGAAATGCACACTACCGTGCCTTGGTACATAGAAAATTCCCAATAACTTTTAGCCATTATTAATTATTAATAGAAGTGTTTCTATACATTTGGAAGGATAATTTTTTTCTCGAAGTTGATGTATTTACATTTGTATTACAACATTTACATAAGTTTGTTGTAAAGATATAGAAATAAATAGGAGATGAAAATAAATAATTATAACTGCAATGAAAACACCCAGGGATAACTTCTAAAAGTATGTTTTAGCCAGGTATCTGGGTATTTCATGACACTCTGGGCATGGCCCAGCTAATAGATAAAAATTTCCTGGGTTGAAAATTGATATACTTTATTCCACTGGTGATGAGACTTGAATGGGACAGGCTACCAGTTACACTGACATGTTCAATTCTAGTTAAAATTTTGGCACCATAGTGACAATTTTGGGCTCTAGTTAAACTTTTTGATCTATACCAGCAACCAAGTTTTTTAAAGAGTATAATCATAGACTGTAGACATTTTTATAATGCTTTTTTGTATATATATATATACCAGGGTGCCCCCCCAAAACCACATATACACATTTTGAGATGTTATCTATGTATTATTTTTAGAAGCTGAATTGAATTATGGTCGCAATGTGTAGTATGATGTTCACTCAAAAGATGGCATTAATCAAATGAATGCTAGTGTCACCACACGACAGGCAGGATGGTAAAAAAAAAAAAATGGCAGAAGCATGGTAGTTGTTCAGGAGCGCAAGACCATTTTGAAGTGGTATTTGAAATTCGGGAACGTTGTTTAAGTTTCCCCATGCTCTCCTGACTTACCACTCCTTGACTTCTACGTATAGGGGCCCTTGAAGGATGTGGTGTGTTGTAGAAAACCGGCTACACTGGCGGTACTTTGGGAAAAAACTGAAATGGCATGTGCAGTGATACAAGTGGAGACTTTGGTCAATGTTGCTCAAGCAGTAGTTCGCCGTAATCAGAAGTGTCTGGACCCTGATGGTAACCACTTTGAGCATCTTTTTTAATTGCAGAAGTCAAATGTGATGTATTCATCTTTTGTTATAGGTATATATGAGTATTACAATTTTAATATAGTTTTTTCCTTTCTTAAAATGTGTATGCATTTTTTTGTCAATGTGTAGCATATTTTTTTAATTGTACCCTCAACATGGTATTCATTGAGTGCAGATTGTATGCTACAAAATCAGCTATAGGCTAGAGACGTAGTTTCCTGATGTTATAAAAGTAAAATAATAATGCATTTTATAAAATTGGCATTCAGCAAATGTCAGTTTTACTCTGCCATGTTGTGGACCTATGTCACATTGTGGAAATATTTTAATGCAAATAGAGATTTGTTAGTTTTGGAAGACTCTGGGTAATAACAACCCATGGAAATTGTTACAATATGCTTTCTTACTTTTTTGAAGAGTATGGTAAAATGGAATTTAAGTCCTGAGACATAACTTAAACTTTTTCACCAGTTACGTCCACACAGTATAGCAAATGCAGAGGCACCATCTCAAAGACAAAAATGTTTTGGAATTTTAAAAGCAGGCTCCATCATTAACTCACATTGTGGACTCAGGCCCATTATTTAGGTCTTTTCGCTTCATTCTTTTTCATGCATATGATAGTAATGGTAATTCCTATCTTGTAGGATTCTCCGTGATAATCAAATGAGATCATGTATATGGTGAAGCTTGCACTTACATTGTGGTCCTTGCCGATACTGTTTTCACGCAGCAGATGGGCCTCTGGGAGCCCTCAACGGGATGGAGAAGCAGTCTGGGAACTGTGCTGCTGGTATGGCTCTGAGGAGAGCGACCACTTCTCCCCAGTGTGCCACGCGGGGTTTGTGAGGCCACGTGACATTGATCTGACCAGAGGTGGGGAGGGATGGGGCGGCAATTTCTCTCTCCTAACATGAACAAGGGAGGCCTGAATAAACTGTAAAAATGCATTGGTTTTAGGAACAGCCTGATTTCAGCTCAAATATTTACTTTTGATAACTGCTGGCAAAGAATACACATCTTTAAATCTTCTCAACTCCTCTTTGCCTCCTGAGACATAATATCATATTATTTCTTGTTTGTCACTTAATTGACTGAATTAG
This sequence comes from Lyroderma lyra, assembly GCA_004026885.1. Lineage (NCBI taxonomy): Eukaryota > Metazoa > Chordata > Mammalia > Chiroptera > Megadermatidae > Lyroderma > Lyroderma lyra. Next base: position 46,522 of record PVJL010004181.1, read on the forward strand.
TCCATTTTCTTCCTCATCTCTAACTATACTCTATTTCTCACAGTGCATTAGCACTGGAACCAAAAAAACAGCTCTCTTTTTAAAATATATATATATATATAGATTTGGTAAAAGAGAAGGCTACAAAGTTTTCTTGGGGCTCTGAAAAGCTTAAATAACTTAATTCTAAATTTAGGAAAGAGACAAGTACACTAGAGAATTAGGGTAAGCAGTGGAAAATTCCTTTCCCCCTCTTCTGCTGATTTGATTCAAGAGGAAGCCTTAGTTTTCACATCTATAAGACAAGGATATTTTCCCACCTTGTTATCTCTGAGGAATGTGAAGAATTTGAGTGGTGAATGGTTTGATCTTAGTAGTGAGAAAGGAATAAATTGCTCACTTAATAAATTGCCTGGCCACTTGGGTACTATTTAGTAGATTACCTTCTCCAGAGCGCTAAATGATAGAAAATGGCAAATCGTGGTAACTGGAAGAGTTAATGTGCAGCTTTGATCTCTTGAACTGAGAGCCTCTGTAGTTCCCTTAGAATGAAATGGAATTATTTTTTCCCTTTTATCTGAGGCTGAGTAAACCCTCGAAAAAGGGAGACATTATTACTTCCCCATCTTATATAGTCATTAGAATAAAAGGGATGCCATAGCTCTATACACAGAAATGTAATACACCTCAAAAGTGGTCCTTATGAACTCATAAAATAATTCTTTAAAAAACATCATTTATCATTCAAATAATTAAAAATACTGAGTACTGGCTTTGTGCAAGGATTTGTGCTAGATGATGGGAGGAGCATATATGAACGAGGCAGCCCCACCCATTAGGTGCTCAGAATGAGGAAAAATTCTTTCTCAAGACCCTTAACTTCATATTCCTTTCAAAAGGGATGATGGGTTGCATCCTAATACCTACTACCTGTTACATAGATAGTTGCACATATGCATTAGAGGAGAGAGCCAGAACCTAGGACAAATCAATTTTAAATTGAGATTTCTCCAGTCAGGAGCTGATTATGACCAGAAACACTATATGTGTAAAGGATATCTTTTTGACTGTTGGGAAGCCTGTAAACAGTGTTCTCTTGTGTGGTGGGCTGTTCCTAGGAGTACAGGGCCCAGGGCAATCCTTCCTCTGTGCCTTGCTGCAAAGTGAGTTTGCTATGAGTTCTGACAGCTTTTATTAGTGCTATGCTGGATGAAAGGTCAGATTCAGTCTGGGAGGAAAGGATGCTCTTCTTAGGACAAGGTCAGGGTTTTTCACCAGTGTTCCTGAGAAGACTATTTCCACAGATTCTGTGAGAGCTTCTCAAGTCATAGTCATTAGAGGGAACCACATTTCAGGGACTAACAAAGCTGATGGGCACGCAGATGAGGAAATACCCTGCTTTCAATTTAATTCTGATAAGATGGTCTAACTGACCCTCAGCTGCCCCCAGAAAATACGGTGTAACCAGAGTGGCAAAAAATTGTCTTCTTAATTTGAAAAATAATATATACACATAACAGAATAAATGGAAACTCCAACACACACACACACACACACAGTTAAAAAAAATCTAAAACTCAGTTCCACTACTCAGAGAAACTGCTCTTAACATTTGGTATATTTTTCTTTTTATTTTCTAAATTGGAATCATATTGTATATTCAATTTTGCAGCCTGCTTTTTTTTATTCATTTAGGAACATATTGAAGACATTTTTCCATATAATTAAATATTCTTTGAAAACATTATTTTGAATTACTGCCCAGTTCCCCTCTTGTTGGGCATTAAGGTTATTTCCCAGTTTTCTTCTACATAAAAAATACTTCAATGAATATTCTTAATTGTAATAAATTGCCTATTATTTCTGTAGATTCCTAGAAATGGCATCACTGATTCAAAGGTATAATTTTTCATGGCTTTTGATATATTTTGCCAAATTGTTTTCTGGAAAGATTGTACCATTTTATACCCTCATCCAACAGTGGACTTCTCGAGGTACTGTTTGATAATTGATGTTAGGTTGAAGTGACTATGCCCAGAAAAAATGATGACACAATTCATTATACTCTTGGGTAGTTTTGGTGTTTAGTAGAGACAGAGCTCTTTCTCTTTTTAGAATGAGTTAAATTTTACAATGTTGTGTAGAGGAGCACTTAAATATGTGTGTGTGTGTGTGTGTGTGTGTGTATACATACATATATATATGTATACACACACACATATATACACATATATACATATACATATGTACAATTGCACATTTTGTACTTCCATTACCATTTGGTTAGAAGTAATAAAAATGTGAAATTACCCCATACATGCATATGTACACAGAAAAAAATTCATATCTAAAGATGCTCTTTGGTATTTCTATTAATCTAAGAGTAAGATAAAAATGCATCCACATCCACAACTCCTGTGCATATTTGGTGATAGATATGAAAAATAGGCATAAAGTATTGGTATAAATTATTGGTACCATCCATCTACATATTCAATATTATACTCATATAGAAGTATCATCACATCATACCGAGTATTTTGTACTTGGTTTTAACTCAACATAAATAAGAATGCTTTTTCCAATTTCAACAAGTTCTCATTTAACTAATTTTTAATATTTGCATAGTATGTTCTTTGATGTTCTGCCAATATCTATTCAAATAATCAGTTAGTCTACAAAACAGTTAGTTTACCATCAAATTTAGGCTATTTCAAACACTTCTGTAAAGGATCATTCCACATACCATTAATTATTTAATTAAATTTCCAGAAGTGCAATTTCTAGGTCAAAGGGTGTTCATGATTTAAAAGAATTTGAGAACTATTGAAAGACAACCAGAAGCAAACAGAAAGATTATACCAGAGTATCTTTCTCTGAGCAATGATAAGAATTCATGGGAAACTTATAATACATAATTTTAAAGCTTATTTCTTGTTTTTGTCCCTGTGAATTTTCTATCATTGTTCTGACAAATTACCACAAATTTAAGGGCTTTAAAGGACATGTCTTTATTATCTTACAGTTTTGTAGGTCAGAAATTTTATGTGGGTCTCAGTGGACTACAATCAAGGTGGAAGCAGGGCTATGTTCTTTTCTTTGGACTCTTGGTTGGATCCATTTTCTTCCCTCTTCCAACTTCTTAAGGTTGCCCACATTCTTTGGCTCATGGCCCCTTTCTTCCATCCTCCAAGTTTGCAAAGAATGCAAACTCTTCTTGCATGCATCATTCTGACCTCGTTCTCCTTTCCCATTAAGGACCCTTGTGATTCCACTGGGCCCACCTATCCAGGATAATCTCCCCAAGTTAAGTGGTGCAACTTAATACTTCTGCAAAGTTCTGATTGCCATGTAAGGTGATATATGCCCAGTTTGGGGAGATTAACATGTGGATATTTAGGGGAACCGTTGCTCTTTCAATCACACTGTCCTTGGTCCTCTTAGTGCTTGTATCACTGTCTTTTATTGTAATTGAAATTCAATTTCTTTTTATTTAAAGCTTCTAATGTAGATCCAAGCCTAGACATCTTCAGATATTAGTACTTATTAATTCAGGTATCAACCCCTAATGTGGTTCTATCTCAATCATTTGCTAAGCAGCATGGTATATTAAGATGACAAAGACCGTTATTTTATTTGTTCCTTAAATTTCAAGCTTCTACCCTCCAAGGTACATTTTTCATTTCAAAGCCACAGGAACTGGTGTCACTTTCTCTCTGTACTGACAACATAGGATTAAAATTGTTGCACCAAATAGTCTTCAATTTTTCCCTCTCCTCCTAATTTATCACAAGCAGATATTATACTAGAAGTTGGGGAAAAAATTTCCAGCTGATGGGCAGCACCTACCTTGTGGAAGATTCATTGCTCTGCACATTTTGAATCTGCTGACAAGAAACTTGGAGCAGAAGTAATCAGAGCCCTCGCAAGATTGATTTTTGTCCCCTGCTGGCATATGGCATAGAGGGTGGAAAGGCGCTCATCTCTCAAACTAATCTTAACTATTTAGAAGCCATTATTGCAGGATTACAAATCATCAGAATACCCCCCTTTTTTCTAACAATGTTATTTATTAGCAAGATCTTCAAATTAGTCTTGTGTCTCGGCTTTACACTCACTCTTCTTAAAATCAAAGCCTGATAGAAGTTTCATCTAAAAAAGCATTCCAGTTAGTACCATCATTTTAATTGCACAAACGTTAAGCCAAATTCCGTTTCCAGTTCACATTTTAAAAATAATTCAAACCAAAATGCAAATTGATTCCTGTCTTCCGTTTCTAAGAAATGCTTAAAGTCAACTTGTCATGAAGGAGAAATTGAATCTATTACCTGTCCTCTTCCAGGAAGGAAGATGTACGGAGAGGAGAATGGCGAGATTTATCTGATGTTTGGCTGATATATAGGTATATAAAATCTTAAGTAATACTGATAATGTCACACAATATTGCAACATATATTTTCAGTTGAACATTATAAGACAATAAGGTATAAATGGAAATTAAAGGGAAAAATCTGAATGGTTGTCAGGGAATACTTTTTCATTCAGAGAATCATAAACATATGGAATGGTGTGTCAGGCAAAGTTTCTGAGATGAGAATATTGGAGTAATTACAAAATGGATTTATATTCTGAGGACTGAAGTGCACACAATGGGAAAGAGCTTTGAGTCAAATGATCTGTAAGCACCCCCCCCAAAGCACCTTATGAAAATGCATTTTACAAGTATTATCTGAAACTGTGAGGCATCAGAAAGGCAGAAGTGTTTAATTCTTTAAGAAATAGCTATTTTTTAAGAAGGGTAAGAAAAAAGAAATAAGGAGACATAATACAATGATTGGAAGGGGAAGAACCAAGCGTGTGTGAGGGAAGACTTAATAAAAAACTATTTAAATGAAATGGGTGCATTAATTCCATCTCACATACTCTGACTAAAGGCTGCATACTTGGTAACAGTCACCTTAAGGAGGTTCTGAGACTTGGTGGATGACATTTTTAGCACAGTTATCCTATTTGCTCTAAACATTCTTGTACTAAGAATTCTTAGTCTTTGTATCTGAATCCAACCTACCTTGGAACCCCAATTCTCTTTCTCCTCCTTACCCAGAACAAATACTGCTATGAACATACTGAAAGGCTAGTTATTCTTAACACAGCACCGGCTGCTCCCCGGAATGTACTGCTGTGGGCCCGCCAAGCAGAGATCCTATATTTAGTGTTGTGGCCTGGGGAATTAGGAAGGGCCCTAAAAACCAGTTTGTTTGTTGAGATGGCTAAAACATGGACCCAAAGGTGGTTCTGTAGTGACTGAGTCAAAAACACCAACCTGCTTTGGTTTACTCTAGGGTAAAGGATTCAAAGACTTAGGAAGATTGAAATGGATTTCAGACCAATTTACCTACCCTGGGGGAATCAGAAGGCACAAGTTTTAACCACAACTGTGAGAAATAAATTTGTGAGGGGAGTACCAACATCCTTAAGGAGCCCTGTGATCATTCATCTCTGGAGACGAATACCTCACAGTGGGAACTGTGTCCACTGAGTTGGAAAACCTAAATGCATGGGACTCATTGCAGTTGTTGTACAAAATGCAATTTTATTGCTTGAAAACATGATCTGGCAATTTTTTTTCCTCAATACCTTTTAGTAAAGATCACCAGAAGCGTTTGCTTTCAGCTGGCACAGCCAGAAATAATACCTTCACTGTTCTACCTCAAGTGTATATAAACTCTCTAACCCTACGTCCTACTTTTGTTCAGTCATTGTGATCACCTTTGCATTCCATGAGATATCACAGTGGTCCATTCCATTGATGACATTGTGCTGACTAGATCTACTGAGCAAGAAGTAGCATCTACTCTTGACTTATTGACAAGACATTTGTGTGTCAGAGGGTGAGAAATAAATCTGACAAGATCTCAGGGGCCTTGTCAATTCCACACATAAGAAATATTACCACAAGGTACACTTTAAATATCTGACAATTTCATTCATCAGTTATACCTCAATAAAGCTGCAAAAAGTATTCACGGGCCTGAATTTCTGAAGTGAAATTTCAAGGTGTCCACTGGTGTGGGGTATGTTGCGCTGTCTCAGCTAAGGTAAAGGATAAGTTGTTCTATCTGATTCTCTGCCCAGGATCAGTTGATAGAGGGAGAAAGCTCAGACTCAGTTTGCAGATGGTTCTGCATGATATGCCAGCAGCACCTGAAGGTGAGAGCTGCAGCACTAAAGGCACTTTCTGGAACATCCCTGCAGGATAGTGGCGAAGGAAAATCCTGCTAGTGGGCAGAAATTTGAGCAGTGCTCCCGGTTGTTCACTATGCTTAGAAGGAGAAATGACCAGATGTGCAATTTTATACTAATTCATGGACTACGGCCCATGGTTTGGCTGAATAGTCAGAGACTTGGAAGGAGCACGATTGGAAAATTGGTCACAGGGATGCCTGGGGAAGAGGTATAGATAGATCTTTCTGAATGGGTGAAAATATGAAGATATTTGTATCCTGTGTGAATGTTCACCAAAGGGTAAGAATTTAAATCATCAAGTAAATAGGTGACCTGTTCCATGGATACCAGTCAGCTTATTTCCCCAGTCATCTGTATGATCTCCCAGTGGGCACAGGGAAAAGGTGGCCATGGTGACACAAATGGAGGTTATACATGCACTCAACAGCATGGACTCCACTCACAAAGGTTGCCCAGGCTATAGCCACTGCTAAGTGCCCAACGTGCCTGGAGCAGAGACGAACACTTAGCCCCTGGCATGGCACAGTTCCCGGGGTGATCAGCCAGCTCCTTAGTGGCAGATTGATTACAATGGACTGCTTCCATCAGGGAAGAGGTAGCACTTAGTTCTTACTGGAATGGACAATTACTCTGAATACACATTTGTCCTCCCAGCGTGCAATACTTCTGCCAAAACTACTTTCTGTAGACTTAGAGAATGCCTTAGCCACCACCATGGTATTCCGCACAGCATTGCTTCTAATCAATGATCTCACTTCGCTACATGGAACTGGTTTTACCATGTGTCTCCACCATCCAGAATAATCTTCTGAAAATGTAGTTACAGTGCCAACTAAGTCACAGTACCTTGCAGGGCAGGGGCAAGGTTCTCCAGAAGTCTGTATATGTATGCTCCGAATCAGTGTAAAATCTATGGTGGTCTTTCTCCCATAACCAGGTTTCACAGGTCCAGGAATCAAAGGAGTGGAAATGAGAGTAGCATCACTTACTATTACTCCTGGTGACCTACTAGCAGAATATTTCCCCCCCTGCACCTGTAACCTTATACGCTGTTGGTTTAGCAGTCTTAATTCCAAAGGGAGAAATGCTTCTACTAGAAGACAGCAATGATTCCATTGAATGAGAAGTTAAGACTGCTATCTGACTATTTTAGACTTCTCATTACTCTGAATTAGCAAAAAAGGGATTTATGGTGTTGGTTGAGGTGATTGATCCTGACTACCAGTTGGAAATTGGACTAAAACTCCACAATGGAGGTAAGGAAGACTATGTGTAGAATATCTAAGGTCCTTTAGGCATCTAGTATTACCATGCCCTGTGATGGAAAGTCAATGGAAAACTATAACAACCCACATCAGGCAGGAGTGCTAATGAGACCCTCTAGAAACAAAGATTTTGCTCACCCCAAGTCTTCCTCTACTATTTATTCCATATTATCTTTGCCTCCAGCAAGAACCATGAGCAGTTGAGGTTCTTTTTTTCCCCCCAACATCATTATTTTTTCAAACTTATTGGGGTGACATTGATAAGTAAAAATTACATAGGGCCAAGTGTGCAATTCTACATTATATCTTCTATATGTTGTATTATGTGTTCATCACCCAGAGTCACTTCTCTTTCCATCACCATATATTTGTGTCCCTGTCCCTTCTCCCCCCCGTTACCTTCAGGTAACTACTAAATTGACTGTGTCCATGAGTTTCATTTCTTTGTTGCTTTTAATTCTCTGCTAACAATCAAACTAAATTTCTCCATCCCATGAGAAGTTGAGGTTCTTCCTGAAGGCGAAGGTAATAAGGAATGGGTAGTGAAGGAAGATAGTTATGAATGCAGCCATGACTGTGTAACTAGTTACAGAAATGAGGACTGGACTTGTCATAAGTACTTCTTCCTTAATTTGTTATGAATATATTCGTCTTTGTGTGTGTGTCTAATATCTTTACTTTCTTTTCTCTCTTGTTCCTTTATCATGAAACATAAGATGCATTCACTTATAGTATTTAAGTTTTGTTAACTTTAAATTATAGTAGTTAAATTATAAGATATCAAGGATAAGAGTAAACATCAATCAAAGATGTTGCATCCTCTTTTGGGGAAAAAGTTAGTGTGTTTTCAGTTGCATAGAATAGTTGTATCATGTTAGGCAGAAGTATGACTTTGTTATTCTCTTTATTATAAGATTAAGTATGATTTAAAGAGATTTGTATGGGTGCCAAATTGATACAGCGTGGACTCGTGGTGGTTAATTTTATGTGTCAACTTGAAGGGTGTTTAAATGTTAGTGAGATTAACATTTAAATTGGTGAACTATGGGTAAAGCAGATGGCCCTCTATAATGAGGGTAGACTTTATCCGATCAGTAGAAGGTCTGAATAGAACAAAAAAGACTGACCTCCCTGAACGAGAGGGACTTCTCTAGCAGACTGCCTTCAGACTTCATCTGTACCACGAGGAGGTGAGTGGGTTATCTTACACAGCAGAAAAGACTCTTCATACTTGATTAAGGAATGTGAAATGGCAAGATTATCCTGAATTACCTGATGAACTGAATGTCATCAAAAGAGTCCTTATAGAAGGAGGCAAGAGGGTCAGAGTCTCCAGCCTGTTGGCCTTCAGACTGGATCTGTACCCCAAGATTTCCTGGATCTCTAGTCTGCCAGACCACCCTGCAGATTTTGGATATGCCAGTTTCCATAATTGCATGAATTAATTCCTTATAATAAATTTCTTCCTACATATATACACCTTCTATTGGTTTTGTTTCTCTGGAGAACTCTGACACATATTCCAAATATTTTACTTCATTTTGGTTTCAGTATTTACAAAAAAAAATTGTCTTCTGACACAATTGCTTCATTTGTGCTCTTTTAAAAAATTAAGATGGAAATGCTTAAAGAATCCCTGTAGAACTAAAGCATTATCTTTAAGAAATTATCTTACGTCACCTGGTGATTGAACAAATGAAGTTGTTTACATAATCCCTAGGATGAAGAATTTCTACTAGAAGTTTTATTTTAATGTTGAAAGGAAATATGTAAAGATAAATGCAAGCCTATTCCGGAAACTTATGGAATAGAAATGGTTTTATAAATTAGGAGAGTAGACACTTATCTTTTTAGGGAGAATATTCTATAGCTCCTTGTATTTGGTACTGCATTTGTCACATTTCACAAGAGCTTGGGGTCCTAGAATTACACTTTAACACGATTGCTTCATGTGTGAGGTTAGCAGCTCTTCCAACAAGATTGTAAGATTTGGAGAAGTAGAGAATTTGACACAGTTTTTCTGCTCTGATAGCTCCTATTAGGAATAGTATAGTAAATATAGTATGGCGTAGCATTTGACTATATAGCATAATGCATAAATACAGCAAGTACTCAATAAATACTCTCTCTGTGGTTTGACTATTGATCACTATGTCTTTCCTTTCCAGATCAATTGATCACATGGATAAACTGAGTCACCCAAAGTAAGATTAAGAATAAAATTCATGGTAAAGAAAATGAGCCTACAGGAAGGAATTATTGCTAGAGATAACAGAGCTCAATAACATAAATATAAATTGTATTAGTCTCCTATAGTTGTAACAAATTACCATATACTTAATGTTTAAAATGACACAAATTAACTATTTGATAGATCAGAAGTCTGAGAATGGGTCTTACAAGTCTAAAATCAGTGTTGGCAGGGCTGTGTTTCTTTTGCAGTCTTTAGAGGAAAATCCTTTCTTTGCTTTTCCCAACTTCTAGAAGCTGTCTGCTTTCGTTGGCTGGTGGCTCCCAGCAATGGCAGTTCTCTGACCTCTGCTTCTCTTGTCACATCTACTCCACTGACTCTGACCCTTCTGCCTCCCCCTTAGAAGCACCCTTTTGACTACATTAGATTCACCCAGATAATTCAAGATAATCTTCCCATTTCAAGATCCTTCACTTAATCATATAGGAAAAGTCCCTTTTGTCACGTAAGATAACATAATCGTATGTTTGATAGATTAAACATGGAAGTCTTTGTAGGGGGGCATTATTTTGCCTACCTTGAAAGTCAATATTTATCAAAAAAGTTTGGCATTTTTTTCCTTGAGGATAAGAACTGTGTATATCTTTTCATCTTGCCAAATAGATTTAAAATCATGAAAGTCTGGATTATACTCATGTAGAGGATTCCACAATGAAATGTGTTTTGATGTTTCAACAGCAGATGTATCACCCAGGGACATTCTCCTTAGGAAACAGCAGGAACCTCCTGCCTACTCTCTCTCCTGGCTGGGAATTCATCTCCTCACCAGCTGCCAAATTTAAACTGCAGTGAGCCTCTCAGTTTATGGTCCTCTTAAGCTAAAATCTGTTACACCAATAAAGAAATTGCATTATTTAATGTAAATTAATAATTACAATGAATATGACATCATATATTCATAGCATCTCCAGAATGTTATTAGCTGCAAAATTCATGTTTAGCATGATTAACCTATCAAACAACATATACATTGTAACTCATTTGCATGCCTACATAGGTAGATCTTCAATTTTTCAATTAATTTTTTATAAAGATACAACAATTCTGGATTCAGAAATTTAAAAATATATAGTAAGATAACTCTGTTTACATAATCCAAATTATGTTGTAATTTGGGAGGTTCTTTAGGGCGTCAATATGATAACATTTCTGAGCAAGCCTGGGAAGCTCTTACTAGAGCTTTTTCCCCTTCTCTGTCACACATTCAAACAAAAAGTCTTAGGAGAAAGTACTGGAAATAGACTCATGTTGATGGTCCTAGGTGAACTCAATTCCAGATTAGAAATTTTATTTTCTCTCTTGATTTTAGTAACTGTTTCAATGCCATTGCTAAAAGTTAATTGTACTTTTTTTTCCTCTGTACACCATCTAGAGTTTGCATGGGAATAGTCATTCATTTACTTATCAAGAAAATTTTAAGCACCTCATGCATGTGTGGAGAATTGGAGATACAATGGTGAGAGAGACATGATGTCTGCTCTTAGAGTCTAGCAGGGGAGCAGTCATTAACAATCACCCAGATGACACATTAATACAAACACAATTATGGTAAGTGCTACCAAGGGTAAGCACAGCTACAACATAGAGCAACACAGTTATCCTAGTCAGGGAATGAGAGCAAACCACCCTAAGGCAGTACTTTTAGGCTGAAGTGGGACAAACAAATTCTATTTGAGGATATTTTCTTCAACTAGTCATTCTCCTTTTTGCCACAGCTATAATAAGCTTTTATACTGTAGACTAAATTTTGACTTGGATCCTTCTTCCATTTTTTTAAGTGCATAAATATTATTTTCTATGGCTTCAATGAAACTAAGACCTGCTGCCACTCATTAACTTCCAGAAATTTCTGTCCTGTTCATTGTTCCTCCAGGACCATTGTTCATCTTGGCCTTAGAAATGCACCGAAAGCTTGATCAGCTATGCCTATTTTGACAATTTACTGACCATCCTGATCTACTGAATTTATTCTCATTGAATAAATTCAGGCTCAGCTTAGGATGTTTGATTTCAGGTGAGGTTTGACAGCTGCTCCCTCTTTTGCCAAATAACAGATTCTGGGGCGGTGCGACCAGGTCTGGGAGCTTCCTGTGTGCTCCATTGGAACATCCATTTCTGGTGAGCAGCGACGAGGAACAACCCAAACTATTTTCATGCTGAAATGTGCCCTTACCCCCTTGGCTGGGATTATCTCACTCAAGTTACTAATCAAAACAACCTGGTAACCCTACTGACAGTGTTATGTACACATTTCTCAAGATTTATTTCAAGTAATTACAGGCATCTCTCGTAATCTAAATTGGTGAGCATTTCTCTAAAAAGAGTGATGATATATACTGCCATTGTATAAAAATTTAAATGGACAGACTCATAGTCGATTTTAATACGTTTCATGTAAATCTCCAGGAAAAGCTATTTTTGTTGTACTTGGGTATATTTGTGAGATTGTGGAATAGTAAGCTTCATTGCTTGTGGTGAAAGGGCATCCCTCTTCTTCTCTTAACATCAGGGGGCACCACCCATGCTTGCACACGCTTCAGAGCAGTATGCAGGTAGCTTTAGCCATCATTTGGAGAGGCACTATCCCTACCGCGTTAGATCCCTGAAGGGCAAGTCAGGTAGTCTGGATCTGAACCTCGACCCTGTCGTACCAGCTGTAACCGTCATGAAATTGCTCAGCCTCTCCTGCTTCCTCACCTGAGAAAAATCATGACCTACCTATGGGCTTGTTGTGGGCATTGATGAGGTAATGCATTGCATAGTGTCTGGTACCTTGTGGAAGACTCAATGCTGACTATTACTATTCGTACTGAATTTTGTAACATGTGTGAAGCAGTGTTGTGGATGCTAGGCCTCCCAGTCAGGGAGATGGGGGTGTTGAAGGAGAGACGTATAGTACCAAGCAAATGCCACTGACTGTGTGGAGAAGTGGAGGGTGGGAGGTGACAAAATATATCAGGATGAGAAAGTGAGCAGAAAGTGGTGGATTGCAAAATGCTTCTCAAATCAAGTGACTTGGGAGCAAATTCTTAAAGAGTAAAAGGTATTTTGCCTGTGGAGTGGAAGCGGAAGAGATTTGGAGGCAGGGGAAATGTCAAGAAAATGTGGAAAGCACCTGGGTCACCAGGGAATGGTAAAGAGGAGAGTGGGACTTTTTTGCATTGAGGACACAGTGGGAAAGATGTGGAAAGGTAAGTTGGGGATAAGGTATATATACAGTAAAATCCTTGTTCAGCACTTAAATCCAACCAGATGAAACATTGCTGAGAAGGGATTTGAGCTAGTTCAAGCAGTCCACTGACAGCATATATCATGAGAGGTAAGTCTATATATTACCATTTGTAAGAGCCATGAAGCTATCACAATATCCTCATTTTTAGCTATGGTAGTTTGCATACATTATTCAGCTTACCGAGGTGCAATTTGTACATGTTTTCTGAGGGTCTTAGACCATACATACTCTCCAAAATGTATAACCTTTAAAGTGACCATTATCTCAATATATGCTGCCAAAATCATGCGAAATTCAACCTCATCTTGCCAGTCCTAACAAAATTGTGAAGAAAGTCAAGCTTGTCTCTCATTTTCTCATTTCTTATCAATTAATCACAGTATATATATGTCTGTGTGTGTCTTTAAAACATATATTAAATCTTATCTCTTCTTACCATTTCCATAGCTACCACTCCAGTCAAAATCACTAGGAAATTTAGAATATATTTTGAAATTAATGACAACAAATTATAGAATATCAAAATTTGTGGGATGTAGTTAATGTTTATAGGAAATTTAAAGCATTAAATGCTCTTATTAAAAAAAGGGGAAAGGTTTTAAATCAATGGCCTAAATATTCTCTTTAAGAAACTAGAAAAGGAGCAATGATTTAAAGCAGAAAGTAGGAAATGATAAATATAAAAGATAAAATCAATGAAATAGAAAACAGAAAAATAGAGAATAGCAATGAAAACAAAACATGTTTCTAAACTGATAAACCTCCAGTGAATTATTCAGAAAAAAAAAGACACAAATTGTCAATGTCAGGAATGAGAGAAGGGACTTCATAAAGAATCCTTCAGGCATAAGTATAGTAAGAATATATCATGAACAACTTTATGTCAATAAATTGAACAACATACTTGAGATGGGCAAATCCTGGAGAGAGATAAGCCACAAAATTCACTCAAGAAGAAGTTAATTACCTGGACAATTCTAGACCTATTAAAGAAATAGGATTTGAAGTTAAAATCTTCCCCCAGAGAAAACTCTGCACTCAAATGGCTTCATCGGGAGAGGTTAACTAACATTTAAAGGAGAAATAATGCAAAAACTCTTCCAAAACATCAGAAAAAAAGAAAAAGCACCTACTCATTTTTTTTTTTTTTTGTGGCTAGCATTATCCTGACAGAAAATCAGATAAAGACATTATAAGGAAAACAAACAAAAAACAAACCAGAGATCAGAATTCTGCATAAATATAGATAAAAAAGCTTTAATTAGCAAGTTAAACCCAGAAATATATAAAAAAAGATGGTTAATGATGATCAATTAGGGTTTATCCTAGGGATGCAGAGTTGGCTTAAAGTTTACAATTGAATCAATGTAATTCAACATACTAACAGATGAAAAAATGAAACCCATATGATCATCTCCAAAGATGAAAGAAAGTATTTAACAAGATTCAAATTTATTTATGGTAAAAACTCTCAAGCCTATTAGGAAGAGGAGAGAACATTCTCAATTTGGTTAAAACCATCTATGGGAAAACAATCTATAGCTATCTTTATACATAATGGTGAAATACTCAATTGTTTTGCCCTAAAATGGGGAACAAAGCAGCGATGTCTATTCTGACACTTTTTATTCAATTTACTAGAATTCCTAGTCATTGTAGTAAGAAAATGAAAAGAAATAAAATGCTTATAGAGTAGAAAGAAAAAGATATGGTCTTTATTTATAGATAGTATGAACATCTATATAGAAATTCCAGAAGTTCCCTGGTGGTGTAGTGGCTAAGGCTTCGGTGCTGTCAGCGCTGCAGCCTGGGTTCGATTCCCAGCCAGGGAACTACCCACATAAAACAAAAACAAAGACAAACAAACAAAAAACACCCCCAAAACCCACTACCATTTATATTGAAATTCCAAAGAATCTATGAAAATCTGAATTTAACAAGGTGTCCTGAACCAAGATTAATGCACAAAAGACAATTTTATGCCTAAATGTTAACAACAATCAAAAGTAAATGAATGACACCATTTGAAAATATGAAATACTTGGTAATAAATTTAACAAAATATAGGCAAGGTATGTACACTAAAAACTACAAACGTATCTAGGAGAAATGAAAAAAGACGCAAAAAAAAGAGGAGGCATACTATGATTATGGATTAGAAAACACAATGGTAAGATGTCAATTCTCCCCAGCTTGATCAACAAATTTAACTTAATTCCAATCAAATCCCAGCACACATTTCGTAGATGTTAAAAGCTGATTTAAATATTTTCATATGTACGGAAAGGACCTAGATTGGTCAAAACAATTTTGAAAAAGCAGAACAAAGTGCAAGACTTACAGTACTGGATTTCAAGATCTAATATCAAGCTACGGATTTCCAGACAGGTGGACTGGCATTAAGATAGAAATATAGATCCGTGGAACAGAATGGAAGTTCATGAATTGATTTTTCAAGATGTGTGGCAAGACAATTTAATGGGGGAAATGATGATCTTATGAACAAATGCTGTTGTAACGACTAGATATTTGAGAGAGAGACTGAGAGAGAGAGAATGAATCTCTATGATTACCTCAAACCATATTCACAATTTAACCTGAAGTTGATCATAGAGCTAAAACTGTAAAACTGTAAGTGTAAGTATGTGGAACAATTGAAATTGTCATATTGTTGGGGGGAACACAAAATGGCACAGCCACAATTGGAAACCAGTTGGCATTTTCTTATAAAGTTAGACGTATTCTTATCACATGACCTAGAAATCCTACCCTTAGGTATTAGTCCAAGAGAAATGACATCTGGTTGTATGTAAATCTTGTACTTGAATGTTCATTGAAACTTTATTTATAATAGCTCCAAACTGGAAAGAACCCAAATGGCCATCAAGTGGTACATGCACAAACAATGTGAAGTATGCTCATAAAATGAATGCCATCCACCGTAAAAACAAACAAACAAACAAACAAACAAACAAACTATGGCCGTACGTATTAATATAGATTACTCTCAAAAGCATTATGCTAAGTTAAAAAAATAAAACATGGAAACATGGAAAGCAGATTAGTGTTTGCCAGGTGATGTGCTGCTATGGGACACAAAAAGCATTTTGGAGTGATGGTAGTGATCGTATAAATATATATGTTTGTCAAAACTCATTGATTTAAAACTGATCACTTAACATTGGTATCTTTTATTGCATGAGGATTATACCTCAATAAAGCTCACAAAAATAGTAAGAAAGAAAATAAAAACAAAAGAAAAAGACAATATAAGGACATATTCAAGAGATCAATCCAGACTTGAATAAAGAAATTAAATTAGCTTAGGGAGAGTAGACCAGTCCTAAAATGCTGGATCTCTAGGTTACCATAAGTGTGTTTAAAAATTCCCATTATTGCTTCTCTTTCCTCATTATCTAACTACTTATTAACCCAGCACCTAGGACACCATGGTGCTTCAATGACATTTATTCAATAAATGTTAGGTAACAGGTAGGAAAGTAAGGAACCACAGACCTATTAGAGAAACTATATTCACTCTTGAATCAAAATTCAAAAATCAAAAACAGATTATTGACATTTTGATCTGTTCACTTTTAGCTCTCATTCTCCTGGTGGTAGATTCTTGTGTAAATAAACCAATCAAAATGATTCCTTCCTGCCACCAGTTTAGTTTATATTAGTAAACATTTAAATTACCCACTGTGGGCCAGCAAGACAAATGGGTGGGCTTCATCCTGATCCTGTCACAAGTTTTGTTAAATGCTCAATCTTATCAGGGTTCCCCTGAGCCATAAACTTAAGTATAGCTGACTGCATTGTTTTTGACAGCATAAAATGTGAATAAATTGAGACTTCATGAAGAAATATGGTCTCTGAAACCTGTTTTGCTACTGAGGTTTTTTTTACTATTAAGTTTTTGGTAAATATCTCTCTCTCTCTTTTTTTTTTTTATGTCGTGCAAATCAAGTGAAGCATCAGAAAGGGTGTCTTAAGAGATTTTTAAAACTTCTTTTGTATCTACTCAATTCATAAAATTGCATTCTTATTATTTCTCATATTCCAGGAAAGTTTTTTTCTGGAGTAAGGCTTGCATTTAGTATTATAATTTTAAATTTAAGATTATTTTCATCAACTGAAATTAAAAAATGGAAGCAAGTTAAGGTGTTTATTCATTATTATGTGGTAACTCAAAACAAATAAACATTTATTATATAAAGTTAGAAGAAAATTTATGTGCTCCACCAACAGGCATTTGTAGGGACATCTCCTATTTCTGTCTGCCCAGCAATGGTTCTCTCTTCTGGTCATTGCATTGCTCATTTACACTGGGCAACTACTTCTTCCCTACTGTATATATTCCTAATGCCAATCAAAGCCCCCTGCCCTTTACTAGCTAAGAAGCATGTGATTGAAACTAAGCTAATTGGATTCTTTTTGTCTCAGAATTTTGAGTTTTGAGCAAGGATGAAAAGTGGGGCTAAGTTCCTTCTTAAATGGTGTCCGGAGAAGACTGTCAGTTCCAGCTACTTAGCGCTCTGGAGCCATTCTAT
>PVJL010004181.1:64147-137183 GCA_004026885.1 Lyroderma lyra
GTGTGTGTGTGTGTGTGTGTGTGTGTGTGTGTGTGTGTGTGTGTGTGTGTGTGTGTGTGTGTGTGTGTGTGTGTGTGTGTGTGTGTGCGTGTGCGTGTGTGTGCATGTGCGTGTGTGTGCGTGTGTGCGTGTGCGTGTGTGTGTATCTATCCATCTATCCATCCATCTATCTCCATATATAAACCATTCCTTTTTGCTTAAATTACCAGTGTCACTTGAATCAGTTAATTTACCAGGTTGTTGCCTGCAACCAAAGGGCCCTCAGCATTAAAATCTCAGGATTATCCTGAGTGACTTCTTGTCCAAATGAAAGCTGCACCTAATAAGCTGTCCATTAGACCCATGAAAGATAGACATGCTTTATACTTACTATATGTTTTTAAATAGTTTATAGTATGTAACTACAGTCTCATAATACATGTTATATATAATGCATTCTAATAGAGTTATAATTTAGGTTAAGGACAATATGCATGAAAGGAATAGAAAGTGTCTAGATCTTTCTGAGAGAGGATCTCAGAAAGCTAGTAATATTTGATTATGTTTTAAAAGAAAGGTTAGCAGATGGACTCATGGGCAAAGTGGGTGACTAGACAAAAGTCTGTGCAAATGCTCAGAGGCATAAAAACATATGCACAGCCGGACAATTCACAAAGCTACTGTGTGAGTCAGAGTTTTCCAGAGAAATAGAACCAATAGGACATACTCATATGAATATGGGCATAGATATAAAGAGATTTATTATAAAGGATTAGCTTACACAACTATGGAAGCTGAAAAGTCCCACAATCTGCCACCTGCAAGCTGGAGGCCCAGGAAAGCTGATGGGGTAGCTCCAGTCTAAACTTGAACATCTGAGAACCAGGGGACCCAACGGTATAAATCTCAATCCAAAGGCCCAAGCAGCAGGAATTTGGATGTCCTATGAGGTCTGACCATTAAATGTGCAAACTCATCCTAGAAGAAGTGCTACATACCTCATTGCTGAGTGTCACTATGGTCACCTTCAAAGTACTCCCCTTGGGAAGCTGTGCACTGAGGCCAGCACAGAGTCCACCTTTCAATTCAATTTTGGAACTCTTTTTCTGGAATGGCCACCGGAGCTGTCATCGTATGAGTAAGGCAAGAGAAGATAGATGTTCCAGCTTCAAACTAAGAGCTAATTTGCCCTTTGTCCACCTTTTTGTTCTATTCAAGCTCTCAAGGGATTGGATGATGCCGACTCACATTGGTGGGGGTGATCTTCAGTCTACTGATTCTAATACCAATCTCTTCCAGAATCTCTCTCACAGACACACCCAGAAATAATATTTTACCAGCTATCTGGACATTCCTTAGCCCAGTCAAGTTGTCAAGCAAAATTGGCCATCACAGCTATATTCTAGGTAAATGGTCAGGAGTCAGGATTCGAAAAATGGCCCACACTACTCAGGGCCTATATAATTTCTGAGACTGATAAGAAACAATCTTGTTTTATAAAATCCTTTCAATAAGAATGTCAGATTCATTTCATTTTTAATGACTCATTAGATGTTTGCTTCCCACATGTAATATGAGAACTACCTAAAGTTGCTCCAAGTTCAACATTTGTTTTTCTATCTATAGCGGATGGTTCATCTTTGGAGTCCATTTAGCACCCTCAAGGAGCAAGTAAAGAAACTTCCACAATACCAAAATACAGCTAATAAATTATTACATGGACAAAAGGAGTCACTGTTCACCTTAGTTTTTCTGCTGAAGGTTTCATAAACCTTTAATACTTTGTTACCCTCAATGAGAAGTATGATTGTCACTGTCCTCTGAAGCTGCCAAGCGTTCCATGTCTCCTTTGGTGGAGGGAAGCCAGAGACTGACCCAGGCCCCAGGAAGGGTCTGATGGCTAGAACAAGGGATTTGAGATTAAATAGGTGCTTTCTGGTTATAATAGAACTAATATGAAGAGTGCCATGGAATGCATTAGTAGGTCTTTGGGATACAGTTTCTTTAAGATATGCTGAACGAATTCTTAGGTGTTTGCCAGTTATAACATGTTGGACTGTAACATGAACAATGCTACTTAAAATCTGCAGATAACAATTATTTGGTAAGCAATTTTATTTTACCAAAATTTAATTATGATGTCCAGAGATAAGTGTTTGCAACATATTAAAACATTTCTATTTTTATAGGAAGAAATTTGATTAAAGGATAAAAGATTTCACCAGAATATCCTGAGAAGACACAGAACATCAAACGTTAATAATGAATGTTTATCTACCATAGGTTTAATGGTTTTCTCTGGAGACTATTTTAATTAGCTATAGTAGTTCATAGGTTAGTATGTCATTTTTTTCTGAAGTACATTAGGACCTTGTGATTGTAATGACTTCCATCATATCAGGTCACTTCCTCTGAAGCCCTGTAAAGAGCCAGATGTTCTCCTTTTCACCTGTGCTTTTGCAGTTGAATCCTATATGACTGCTTTCTTGTGCATAAATTCTCTGGGAAGGATACAGAGCCATTAAGATAAAATGTTATTATCTGGATTTCCCCACTAGTCTGACAAATGTAAGCCATTTGGAAATGCTGCTATGGTGTCACATCTCAGGAGCATGTTACATGCCAAATTGAAAGAAAAACCTTTTGATCCACCATAAAAGTAGATCACAGAGGATTCTCCTAAAATTTTATAGCTATTGTTTACATGGTGATTCATTTTAAGCTTATTCATATATGTATATACCTTTAATCTTGAGTGTTTTTCTTACTGGACAAGATATGGTGATGCTGAAAAAGACTGTATTTGATATTCTATTATTACAATGCCAAAGAACATGCATCTTAGAATGTATTGATGTATTGATTATGGTTTGTACTAACATCCCAGTAGCTAAATGAAATAACCACTATGTGCATTCTGTGTAATTGTTATTATGTAGGACTTGAT
The DNA here is from genome assembly GCA_004026885.1 of Lyroderma lyra. Classification (NCBI taxonomy): domain Eukaryota; kingdom Metazoa; phylum Chordata; class Mammalia; order Chiroptera; family Megadermatidae; genus Lyroderma; species Lyroderma lyra. The sequence continues at coordinate 67,074 of PVJL010004181.1, forward strand.
CATTTCATGTCAAATCTATATTTTAGTATTATTTGTAAGCAATAAACATTTACAGAAATTCTTCCTTACATAGTATTTAAATTCTCACAATAATATAGTAACACTTTACCTACTTCTATTACAAAAGAATCACGATGCTGGGACACAGGTGAATGACCACCCTTTGCAATTAATGACAAATGATCTTGTGATATTTTTAATTCAAATATGAACTACTACTTTTTAAAGATTTGGGGAGCTTGGACTGAGTGATACCAAAAATTTATATTCCCAAAGACTGAGAGAAATGAACAGCAATGGATTACCTTGTACCTAGGTATCCAGAGCATAGAAATTAACCAATAGTTGTTGATAAGGAGATTTCCTGGCTAATAAGGCAGTAAGTTGGCTTTGACATTGAAAGTATACAAGACTAAACTTTACTAAGATTTCATGTGAGATGTATCTGGCCATGGAATGATTTTACAATGAAATACTACTTCATAAATTTATTTTCAGAAGGCTTTGAACATCAACAACAAAAATATTTCTCAGTGCAGAAGAGACACAATCTTGATCCACATACTTTACCAAAAATTCCAATTGTAAATCATAGATCAGTAAGACAACTTATAAATCATTGAGTCCATTCCTCCCTTCCTCCTATGGGGCTTCCCCACCCATACGTCCAAATACAATTTATACTTCAGTGAACTAGGTGAGGATTTACAGTTGAGTCTGCAGAGAGACTAAGTGACTTGCTTAACAAAGACAGAATGGTTTGTGGCAAAGAACATGGCTGATTGGATTCAAATCCCAGCTCCATCTCTTACAACCTGTGCAATCTGAAGCAGCCACTTAGCATTTTTCATGCCTCTGGGAACTCATCTGAAAAATGGGAATAATAGTAACACCTAACTCACAGGATTGTTTTGAGGTTTAAATTAGCTAATCTTTGTAATGCATTTAGCACAGTGTCTGGCATGTAGTAAGTGCTCACAATAAATGTTAGGTATTCTAAATTCTAGCTCTGCAATGAATTATTTGTGTGGCTTTAGGCAACTTACTCTAAGCACTTTGTGATATTTATCATGATTTGTATTGCACAGTTGTTTATCGTTTATAGTCTGTTTTCCCCACTGGATATGAAAATACAAGATTGCAGGGATAAGTTATGTTTTAATAATTAATAAATATTAAAATTAATGCATTAATTAATAATAATTAATGTGTTATGTGGTATCTGGCATACATTAGGTGCTCAAGAATGCTTTTTTGTTATAAGCATAGTGTGGGAATTATTATAATCATAGTCCTTGATAGGGTTGTTAAAAGGATTAGATGAGAGGATACAAGCAAAGCACTTAGTACCATGCTGTGAGCTCGAAACAGCAAGTACTTAATAGATGTGTATGCTTGCTACTGTTGCTATCACCATAAGCCTAAAATGAGACAGTGGCAGAGGGCAACTGCAGCTAAGGTTCCCAGCTTCCCACTGAATACTCTGTCAATGATATCAATTAAATATAAGTAAGGCAGAAAAATTCATTCTCCATGTTGAAAAGTTTATTTTACAAGGTTATTCTGTAGTTGCGGACATCGCCTGGCAACAAAACCTGAGAAAGAGATTGTAAAGTGAGAGCTCAAGGGCTGCTTGAATCCTGCAGGCACATATTTTGCTTGCTCTGGACAGCATTCTAACAACAGCAAATAGACTAGGGTGGCCAACATTTTAAAGTAAGGAAATTTTACAAAAGTTATCTAAATCTTGACCTTTCTTGAAAGAAATTAAGAGGTAGGCACACAAGGTTGGCACCCCCCACACAAGGTTGGCACCTGGCAACCATTCACTGGCAGCTCAGAGGCGGCTCCCCCTTTTCTGGGTTACATGCCTTTCAATTTACATGTGGCCATCACGAGTTTGCAATCCTGATTTGCGATTAATTGATATAAAGCCTCTGGATGTCTTTGTAGTAACCATTTTGACCATGTAAGCAACACTTTTTTTGGTTGTTGTTGCAGAAAAGACTTTTATTTCCGTTGCCTTTTCATCATTCCTCACCTTGTTCATGTTTTATATAGCATCTGATAGCAAGTGTCAAGAGAAATTTAAAATTATAGTTCATTTACTCTGGTTAAACATAAGGAAGGAAAAGCAATTACCAGAGTAAAATGATGGAATTAAAGATTCTTCTTGCAACCTAGTTAGGTATTTAGTGTTTGATGAGTCCTGGAAAAGATAAATACATTTTCCGAGGAGAACTGTATCAGTCTGCAATCATGAATGAGACTCTGAACATGATTTAGATGTCAAATATATGGTTTGCAAACAAAATCAACCTTTCTCTAGGCAGTAAGAGTTAGTTGATGATACACTGTACCTATTTTTGTGTCTAAATTGGAAAATGCTTTTTTAGGGGCAAATAAATTTCCTGAACCAATAACAGATTTTTTTTTCTGCTAAGGAAATACGCTACAAGATAGACGGCGCTTTAGAAGAGACCACACAGATGGTCTATAGAAAATCTTATAAATATAATCCCATATAAACAGAGTAAATGCATTCTTCATATGAGGATAAAATGTTAATTAGTTTAGTTTAATTACAGATTTGCTACATGCCAGAAGTTTAAATTTAATGGATTGGTGATTTAATTAGGTAGATAATAAAAAATAACTATTAGCATGTTACTGGATGTTTCGCTGACTAACCTAACGTGGATGTCCATGCATCTTTAATTCAACTCTGGTTCAGAAACGTGCCTCATTCATAAAGGAACCTATCTAATAATCAAACATATCCAACTCACACTACAGGGGCTATGTACATCACTATTTCTTTAACACTAGTTGTATAGTCATTTCATTATCTTTCATAAGCGGGAGTTATAAAGCAGTGGAGGGTTTTCTCTGCAATTATGTATAAAATTCAAAAATTTTGGTATAATTTTGTCCTCAAAAGCTTGAGGGTATGTGATTTGAAAAGTGGATTCTGGTTAGTATGCATTTCTGATGCAAGCAGAAAAAATAGGAAGAGATACATCAGAAAGAGACTAAAGAGGAAACTTTTGAATCAAGAGCATCATAAGATATTAGAATGAGTTATTTAAGGATACTGTAGAATCTCTTTCTAAGATTATAAAAGTATCAGTGTGGGATGATTAAGTGTCATTTTGTTGCAAGACTGGAGATTAGACCAGACTAGCTTTACGAAAGTATTTTAAAAGTGATTATACTCCAAAATTTCTCTCTAGCCGACTGAGGTTTCATAATTGGCCTTCACACTAATCAATGCTACTACTCCCTGTTGGTCTATTTACCTCTCTCCAGTTCTAACAAGCATATATAATAATTCCATGTCAACGAAGATTTCAACAAAAATAAAAACAAATGGAAGAATGAACAAGTTCAGTACTGATATATGTTATCTGTGTTACCTTATTACATTAAGTCCTATTTTCATGGCTAGAGGTTTTACCAAGTTCTGTTATTGAATTATGTATTGTATGAAAATAAAAATATTTGTCATAACAAATGGATAGAAATAGATACAGCACTTTTTTCTGTATTAACTGGAAAACACAAAAGAAAGGTGGACCAAAACTATTTCCAAAAACCAGGGCTAAGAAGACTTGATAAACTTGTTTCCATTTTCTTCAAAGCTCCTACCAGTATGTGTCTTTGCACCATTAAAGCAAAAAAAGACTTATGTTTATGTATTGGTGACCATGAATTGAAAGGATTTGCACTATTTTAGCTAAATTTAAATTATTTGCCATTCCAGCATTTAATACTCAAAAACATTACATTAAAAACAGCTCTGTTTTCCCATATGCTTTTTGTATGATGTAGACCATTTTCATAAGATTACTTAATTTTGCTAGTATGCTGATGAACAATAATTGGGATCCCTTCCTATCAATTGTGGAACCTCATTTATGTCCTGTTAAAATATCACTAAATTTTTTCTAAACATTACTTATGTTTAATCATGCAGGTATTTTTTAAAAAGACTTATGAATGTACCTGTTCATTGCATAGTAACTTTAAAATTTGCTTTCAGGGAGTTCCCTGGTGGTGTAGTGGTTAGGCTTCAGCGCTCTCAATGCTGCAGCCTGGGTTCAATTCCCAGCCAGGGAACTACCCTTCCCCACAAGAAAAATTTGCCTTCAAAACATAAATCTAAGGAGGTCATGCCTACATTTTTCTTTTATTAGAGAAAATATAAGATATTTCCAATAATTGAAAGACTACTAATAACTGAAAATTAAGTAAAAATCATTACAAAATCTATCCTTCTTGCATTTAATAGAAATACATACTAAATTTAGTTAAGTTTGAATAATATATTTAAAACATTTCTTATAAATATTGTAGGGGTAAAAAAAAGTCTGACAATTAAGTTTGCGAACTCATTCCAGAAAAATTGCTACATACCTCATTGCTGAGTATCACTATGGTCACCTTCAAAATACTCCCCTTGGGAAGCTATGTACCAATGCCAGTGCCTAGTCTACCCTTCAAAGCTATTTTGGAACTGTTTTTCTGGAATGGCCATCAGAGCTGTCCTCATCTTACTCTTAATGTCCTGAATGTCATCAAAATGTCTTCCTTTTAATATTTCCTTTATCTTTGGGTAAAGAAAAAAGTCACATTGGTGGTCAGATCAGGTGAGTAGAGAGGGTGTTTCAATACAGTTTTTTGTGTGCTGGCTAAAGACTCCCTCACAGTGTCACGTGACCTGATGCATTGTGATGCAAGAGCCATGAGTTGTTGGCAAAATGTTTAGGCTGTTTTTGTCTTTTTCACACAGCCTTTTCAGCACTTTCAAATAGTAAAATTGGTTGAATGTCTATGTGGTACAAATTCATAATGAAGAAGCTCTCTAATAGCAAAATAGTTAGCAACATTGTTTTGACTCTTGATTTGGACTGATGAAAATTTTTGGTCGTGGAGAAGTGGCTGACTTCCATTGTGCACTTTCATGCTTTGTTTCAGGGTCATATTGGCACACCCATGTTTCATCACCAGTGATCACATGGCCCCAAACATCATCTTGCCTCTCCACAAGCTCTTGGCGAACTTTGACTCTCCTTTGCTTTTGTTCATCAGTGAGCTCCTTTGGGACTATTTTTGCACACACCTTTCTTATGGCAAGATTTTCAGTTAAGATTTTCCTGTTTCTCTATCTTGGTCTGCTATGCTTCTCATTGTCAGCCGATGATTTTGATCTATAATCCGAGGAATTTTTGCAATGTTTTTGTCAGTTCTGCTCATTACTGGCTGCCCTGACCTCTTTTCATCAGTGATGCTTTCTCTCCCCTCAGAAAAATGTTTGATCCATTTGTGCACTGTCATTTCCTTTATGGCATTATCCTCATAAACTTGGACTAACATGTCCCTGATTTCACTTCCACTCTTTCCACGTTTAACAAGAAATTTAGTGTTTGTTCTTTACTCAATTCAAGCTCCAACATTCTTGTGATGGCACACAGAAACATCCAACAACAATAATGAAAGCTACTCAGAAAAACACTGCCACATGTTGACAAGAACACAGCTGTGAGACACAGATACACCAAGGTCATGAAACCTTACCGAACTGTTTGCAGTGCTGCCAATGTAAGCACATGGTGGAAAGTTTGTGAACTTAATTGTCAGATCTTGTATATTCAAGTAAGTAAATTAGTAGTCCAGTAGAAAAATTATTGCTGTAGAGTAAGCAATTAGTAAATTTTTTAAGAAATAAAGTCAAATATGAACATCTGAGAAGAGTATCTTTTCTATCCAAAACCTGAAGAAATTGAGAAACTACTAGGCCAAAAAGAACTTTGTGAATGGGGACAAACTTAGGTGCTAGGTGCTTAATCTACATTATTCACTTATTCATTATAACAATCTGATGTAGGAGGTATTATATTTTACATTTTATCCATTGAGAAGTTACTGAGAATCAGATATAGTATATAACTCGATCATGATCATATACTTTCTAAGTGACTAATGTAAGATTTGAACCCCATGCTTTTTTGTTCTACATTATGAAGTCTCTTCACTTTCTACACTTATTACTTACAAGGGCTGTCCAGAAAGTATCCAGCCATGCAATATGAAAAATAGAGGTGTTATGGCTGGATTTTTTCCAGCCAGCCCTCATATATTCAGGTGTTTTGAGATTGACGTAGTGTGAGAGCTTATACAATGAGATAATTTGTTTGGATGTGGATTACCTGTGTTTTTCCCCTTTAGCAAACTCTCACCTGCTCCATTAAGAAGCAGATAGAGGAGCCTCCTAATTTTCTCATCTCAAGGATTTCTGTACAGGCCCAGGCTCAGAGGGGCTTTGGGACCTTTGAAGCCTCTTAAAGCCCAGTGATCAGAAAGCACGAGGAGAAGAGGGGACCTGGCTAAGAGGTCACAGGTTACATCAGCTTCCGGTCTAGCTATGAAAGAAGCTTCCTAGGCCTTTCACTCCACTGTCTTGAATTCAGAAGAGCCACACCCTTCTCCATACAACCAGGCACTATTTTGGAGGCTTTTAGAGAGAAGGAGAGAGAAAAGAGGGAGAAGGTAAAAAGGAATAAGAGGTTCAAATGTTCAGGTTTACAACAAATAAGTCATGGGTATGAAATGTACAGCATGGGGAATATACTCAATCATATTGTGATGGCAGGGTACACGGCCAGAGAGTTACTGGACTTATCATGGTGATCACTTCTTTAGGTGTATAAATGTTGAATAACTATGGTGTATTCCTGAAATAAATGTAATGTTGCCAGTTAACTGTATTTTAATAAAAATATTTTTAAAAGGAAGAAAAAGGAGAGAGTATAAATTAGTTTACTATTATTTCCATAAAAAGCTACCATAAATTTAGCAATGTAAAAAAACCATAAATGCATTATTTCATAGTTCTGAGGTCAGAAGTCCAACATTGGTCTCACTGGGCTAAAATCGGTATCAGGAAGGCAGTGCTCCTTACTGGAGGTTGTTGGGGATAATCTGCCTTCTTGCTCATTCAGGTTGTAGGCAGAATTCAGTTCCTTGTGTTTATAGGATGGAGGTCCCCATTTCCTCCTGGCTATAAGGTGAGGAATGTTCCAGGCTTCTAGATTCTGCCCACGTTCTTTCACGTGTGGCTCCTTTCCTCTGCCTTTAAAGTTTTGATGGCGGATTGAGTCTGTCATATGTTTTAAATTTTTCCTGCATTCTCTTCCATCATATCTCTCTGACTGACTTTTGTGTTTTCTCTTCTTAATACTTATGAGGGTATGCTTTTAAGGGCCCATGTTATTATTACCTTTGGCCCATCTGGATAATAGAGTTTTATCTCCTGATTTAAAGTTCTGTAACCTTAGCTCCGTCTGAAAAGATCCTTTTACCATTTAATATAATATATTCATAGTTTTCAGAAATCAGGGCATGGATAGCTTTGGGGACTACTGTTCTGTCTACCACAGAGTATTTACCTTAAAATAGTTTTAATTATTGCTTTAGACTATGGTTATTGTATTCTGCTAAGCTTACTTTTTCTTTATGTTGGGGGAGGATGATCACAAGGAAAATTAATCAACTCTGAGTAAGATGAAGGATGAAGGCCAATTTCTCTGTATTTGAATGTACATCTCAATCATGATTCCATTACTTAGAATAGAGATACAGTTTTTAAACAGATTTATCTTGGAGAATATGGACCTCCTAACCCTACACTTTATTTACTACAGCTGAAAAACTATTATAATTTGAAAGAGTACCTTTACTTTAATAATAAATACATAATAGAAGTGATTAATTCTCACAGTGCCATAAAAATAGGAATTATTATACTGTAAATATTATTGCAATGAGATCAACCCATGTACCTCCATCCTCAGGCAACACATGAGCATTTCAGAGTTTTCAGACTATGTTTTGAGAAACAATACTATAGACTGATACACAACGTAGCAAATTCTGAAGGGATGTATTGTACTTTGATGGTTGTAATTTCAGATTTTCCAAGGTTGGATGAGATTCTATGCTTTTTTCTGACTGTGGTTCAATTGCCAGAAGAGTAGCTGGCTCCACAAAATTTTCTTATGACAATAACTTTTCAAATTTGTTTTCAATGTTCTATGATCTAGACATTTATTTGAACACTTCAAATAACATTTTCCAGACTAAGAGACCCTCTCCCCAGATCCTTTAGACTAAACCCATGACTATTGATCTATTTTATTAAGGCCTGGTTTTAATACCCCATTTCTAATTCTGAGCAATGAAGTTGGACTAAGGGAAACAAGCCCATTAGTGATGTGATTGGGATAATTTCCCTTGCAAGTATCCAATAGGCTCAGAAAGTGGGACCTTATCTGAGCATCCACCAAATAACCAAGGCTTAATGAGGAGGTAGGATTAATGGGGACTCTTAGTGGGTAGAGATTTTTGGATCTGGGTGTCATGGCTTTACCCCTGCGTGTACTTTTGCTTTTGACTCTTCAACCATTGTATTTCACTTTCCTCATTGTTGTGTTACAATTGTGTACTCTCTAGGAATCTGGTCAGAATTTGCAAGTATTATCGAACATTTTTAGTATATGCTTTTATCTATCAGAATCTTATCTAAATTTCTGTGCAAAGAGAATGGATTGAACTCAGTTAAGGGAAGAAAAGAGGATAAGAGGAAGGATTCAGGGGAAATAGTAGCACACAATAACCGGAATTCTGAAAGCTCTAATTGCAAGTATTTGGGACTCTGTGGAATGGAAATCACAAAACTGAGCTGTAAACTAACTCTGTGTTACATAAATGAAGGGGATGACCTGGGGAGCATGAGTAAAGGTGAGACAAAGGGGCTGTAGAGGTGGCTAAGAGCTAGAAGAAATCTTCCCAACTTGATCAAACAGGTCCAAGTTCAGAGATTTTCTTCACCCTGACAATACAACTCTCAAAAAGGGAAATGTTGCCTTAATTTACAATTTTAAGAATGCAGGAAGTCATTATTCAAATTTTCCTATAAGGGGTCAAGAACTCAGAGGTTGACTTCAAACTATAAAGCATCTTTAAACTCCGTTTGAATGGATGGAGCTGGAGATCATCATGCTACACAAAATAAGCCAGACAGAAAAAAATAAAAACTGTTTGACTTCACTCATCTGCGGAATATAAAACTGAAAGCAACTAAGAAAAATAAAAATGAACAAACAGACAAAAAACCCATGGACACAATCAATAGTTGCATGTTTATTTGGGGATGAGTGGGGAGGGGAAAGGAGAAGGGGAAGGGGGTGGGAGAGGAGGGGGGAAGCTAAATATAAGGTGATGGAAAGAGAAGTCACACTGGCTGGTGGACTTATTATACACCAAGTCGACAATGCACTGTAGAATTGTACACCTGGAACCTATGTAATTCTTGCTAACAAATGTCCCCCAATGAATCTAACAATAAAAAAAACCTCCTTTTGTAGGTTTAGGTGTTCTATATTTACATGTGCTGTGCTATATATATGTGACTACACAGATACTATTTGTATATGATTCCATTCCCAAAAAACATGGAAGAGGTAATGCGTCATATACTCAACTGCTACCAAAGAGCACAAAGATGAATGTTTAAGTCCAGACACTGACACATCCCTCTAAATTTTCAAAGTATGGCTTTCGGTCTCAGCCCCCTGACTCCCATTCCCTGTAATGGAAGTCAGGTGGCAACTCTCCAGTGCAAACTCCTTGGAAATCTAGAAGACAGCATAATGACATTCTTTGTTTTTGCTATGGAAACATTTATATGGGACACAGGTTCAACTGTCCATGAAATGATGCACTAATCTCCAGAGTTCACAATGTAATTTGGAGTATATTTTCTTCACCATGTGCATGCAATTGTGAAGGTAATTGCCACCCTGAAGGTAAAGAATGCTGAGTGTCCCCCACATAGCACACAGCTACAATCTGAACTGTCTCAGAGCCAGATATTCCCTTTGTGCATCCACAGAAAAAGTCCAGAGAACTAGGTGGCATCTTTGCTTTTTGTGTGCCATCTTTCTGCAGCACACCCGAGCTTCCCTTGACAAGGTTTGCCAATTTTCATAAACTACTTTGTTGTGAATAATCGGTTCAGTTTCTGGCCTGAACAGTATCATTTATTTGATTGGATAAACCAAGAAATACATTTTATTTGGATGCCACAGAGGTTTAAATTCTGATAATTAAACAATTTTAAGAATAAAACGGGTGCACTTTAGATAACATTAGCAATTTATCAAATGCAATGTCAGCTTTAGGACTATTCTTAGATTAGACTGAGACCGCAAGTCAGAGAGCCTTCCATTACATTTAGGAGGTAAAAATCACTGTCTCAATTTGTGTATATTACTTTAGAAATTAAAATTATTTGATTTGGGATAATTTAATAGGTAAAAATAGGACTACTTGCATTTTCAATAACTAACATACAATCACATTACTTAATTGTAAAAAGAAAAACTCAGTATTTTAAATAATTTTATCTAATTAGTTTATAGTAAATTCACTACAACTTAACTGTTCTATACAATCCAGCACTTAGGGACACACCATTTTATACATATGTCATATTTTTAAAGTATCATTCTTTTTCTCCTCTGAACTTGACTAAGCTCTTCTCAAGGGATATGAAAGAAGTATAAGACAAACTTCTCTTCCCTTGTATTATCCAGCACAGAGTAGAGTTCATTACAGGAGCTCAATAAATGCCTGTGCATGTATTGATTGATTGCCAGCATTCTACTTTGTGACTCCCTATAATATTTCAGATGCTGGAAGTTCATTATCATAATCACTGTAAACCTCATTCATCTGTTCATGACATTGTTCTGGGTGCTACAAAAATTTAGCAGTGAGTTCTAAAAGTTTAAGAATAACTGAACGGATGTGCACTGACACACTCATCGGGAAAGATGGCACATGAAGTTGGAGGAGTCACATAAGCCTTTTAAATTAACTTTATTGAATTTATATATAACTCACTTCTTTCCAAAAATAATTTGAAGCACTTTATGACAAATTTGAGAAAGTTGTAATATAAAAATTTCTGAACTAATGTAAGAAATGGGTAGAATGATGAGAGAGAGTGAAAGTTTGCCTGTGAATTTTCCTGCAGTCTGGGTAAGAAGAGAAATATCCAGGCCAAGGGTTTTCAACTTCATTTTGACTCTTTGGACTGAATGACTCTCATCATAGGGAGCTTCCCTGTGCATCGTTTAATGTTTAGCAGCATCCCTTGTCTCTAACCACTAGATGCCAGTAGTACCTTCCTCCCTCCCCTCCTGTTGTGACAACCAAAAATGTCTCCAGATACTGTCCCCAGTTTGAGAATCACTACCCTAGGTGATGTAGCTTTCTTTGTAAGGATGGAGAAAGCACAACCCAGTTCTATGAGGTTTGGGATAATAGAGAGAGACACATCATTTCCTAAGATTAATTTCTAAAACAAAATTTTGATAAAGCACAAGTGATTTGATTTATACTGTCCTCAATAACACGAGTTAATATTTATGGAGAACTTACTAGGAGACAGCTGCTAAAATAGGCACTCTACAACCCACGACCTCAGTTATTCCTATGAGATAGGTGTTATTGTGATACTTAATAGGTAAATAAACTGAGGCTCAGAGACATGAAGTAATTTATCCAAGGTCATACGGTAAGTGACAGCATTAGGATTCAAACCCAGGCAATCTGAGTTTAAAGCAACCACTCAAAAAGTTATCAGTGATGATCTCATGAAAAGGCAAAGCAATACTGACTGCACTGCTTATTTTTACCTAGTTCTTCCGTAAAAGTAGAGAACATAAAATTATAGCACAAACTAGCAAAGGCAATGAACAATTTCTCCAGAGGCAGTCTGAAGCATCCACAGTCTGCAGAAGTGACTAAGTGACAGCTATCCAAACTGTATGTTGGTCATAATCGCTGATGATGCTGAGATGAAGTAACAGCAAGGAGCTGCCCTAACCTTCAGGTGTTGCCTTTAATTGTCACTACCTGTAAGTGATGGGACTTCTTATTTGAAATATCCTGGCACTTAACTTACTTTTTTTCATAGATTTCAACATGTTCTATCACACTGAGGAGTGAAAGGGAACCTGAAAAGAGCTTGGAATTACACCAGTCTCGATTGAATTCTATTACTGAAACCTATAGCTGTGTAACCTTGAACAACTTATATGACCTCTCTGATCCTTACCTGAATATGGGTATATGAGTGTTATATATTGTATAACATATATATGATATAAATGTATACTATATTTATTTATTTGTAGGAATAAGAATTACACACTTAGGTAAACTATAAAATATTTATTAAAATGTTAAGTTGTGAAAATGCTTAAAACAGTACTAACACTTTTTTATACATGTTATTCATTATATTTGCTTCAGGAAATTTGTGGAACTTAATATAATGAGAAGGGAACCAGTGGTAATACTGAAGAATTCCAGTGCTATTTTATTCAAGGAAAACATATATTGTTCAATACTTTACTTCCTTAGGTAGAATATTGGGCAATATATGTTTTCCTTGAATAAAGTAACACTGGAATTCTCTCTTTTTGTTCTTAATTATTGGGCTCTTAAACAGACTCAAACTATGACACAAAGACTAGAAATATTTATGCTGACTTGCTGAATATCAAATAAATGTCTTTTGGCTGATTGGTAATTAGTTCCATTCCTTAGCCATTAATTTTTTTTTTAATGGAGTGGATTATGTAGTACATCCAAAGGATCTTATTAAGCACTCAGTTCTAAAGTGAGTCAAGCATAAACAAATATATTTTGGACCATATTTTAAAAGCACATATTTCTAATTTCACCAAGGTTAGGTATTTAACCCAACTCAGCAAGTATTTTTGAGTATATGGATAGGCAATGTAGGAAATGTAAGACATATATAAAATGCAATTTAACTATACAACAAACTTACAGTTGTTAGTGTCAACAAGACCCATGTGACAGTCTTGAAGCATGACACAGGAATTCAGAAAAGGGGGAACAAAAATAAGTTGGAGACTTTGTGAGAGGTAGAGTAGGTAATACAGATCCTTTTTTAAAAAAATGTTAAGTAACACACACATAATTACAAAAATTTATACCACACATACTTGCACACAATACACACACTCAAACTTGTATATATATTTGTTGCTCTTTTACAAAGAATAAAATGATTCTGTAAATTTTATTCATTGATGTACTTCTTTACCAATATACATAGATCTGTTTTATTATTTTAAAAATGTGAATGATATCACACAATATGGATGTGTCATAATTTTAATATTCCCTATTGATGCCAATTTAAGTGAGTTTTCAAATTTTCACTCCTGTGGAGGATGCTACAGTGAATTGTTCTTTTCCTATGCAAGCAATTCCAAAGAGGCATCTGTGGGTCAAATGGCATGCATCTCTAAAAAGTATTATTGAATTTACCAAATTAGCCTCTAGTAAGTGGCCCCCATTTACAGTCCTAAGGAGAAGCAAGTCCTTCCCCTTTACCTACATAATATCCATGCTTTTTATTTTACCCAATAGGTAAATAATTATATCTCTGCTTTAAAGAATGAGACTTTTAAATGTTGAATAACAGGTACAAAACTAAAGCCAAGAAAAATCCTTTGGAAAAATATTATTATAACATGACAAAGTTAACTAAGATAGTGAGTAGAGAGGCTATTTTGAGGAAGAGTATTGATACCAGGAAATAAATTGATATGGGCTAGACTAAAAAAAAAAGAGATAAAAAAGAGGAGATACAAATGTGAAAGGTATTAGGATCTTCAGGCTTAAAAAGCAAGAGTTAACTATTGGCCTGATTGAAATCTATAAAGTGTGAATATTATCAGTAAAAGTCATAAACATATTCACTAAGTTTTATATTATTAGAATTAAGAACACTTCTTGGATCTTGAAAAAGAAAAAATTAAACAATATTTGTAAAAACTGTTTACATAGCAGCTGTAAAGATATGATACTCAATATCTGCAAGGAGTCATAGAGTTAAGAGAAAATAATCGAACATAGTTTATAGATGTTAAAAAAGATGTCAGTGAGAGTAAAGCAATATAACTATTTTGCCATCATGACTCTCTTGGGCTCTCCTCCACCCTGAACAAAGTTGGCATCTATGTGTGATAGTAGCAGAAAGAGAGTCTCAGACATGAAGGACTTGATAAATAAACTTCTCATGTACTGTTCTTAAACTATTACTCTAAAAAAAACCATTTCAAATAATTGAGGAATATTTTAACATGAAAAAGTTAATAATAGGAAAACTGTACGGTATTGTTCAAAAGAAAAAGCTGTCAATGAAATTTAAAACAATGAAACAATAAAATTTAGACTATCTCATAAAAATAATTATAAAACTGAACCAAAGTCCTAGATATTACTTTAAAGAGAAGTATGAGGTAAAAAATAATTTAAAAATGACATAAAACAAATCCCAGATAATGCCAAAAATTGCCACAGACTGAAAAAACAGGTGGAAAAAAAAATAGACCAATATTGTGAATGTCCTTAGTGGTTAAAAGGGAAAATTAACAGGTATTACTTAACTCTTTAAAATAATGATTAGAACAAAACAGCTTAAAGTATGGTTTAGAAAGTTAAAAAATTAAGAGAATAAAAATCAATGATGTCACAATTTACATAGTACACAACAAAAAATTCAAAAAGCACTTTTATAACATTAGAAAACTTTATAACAGAAATAAAATAAACATATAGTTATTGCAGTAAAATAAGTAGGTTAAAAACTATCTCAAAATATTTAACTATGTACTTCCTGTAAGATATCTTCTTTAAACAAAATGACTAAATAGATAAACAAAATGTTTGCAATAATTACAATACTAAAAAGTAAATTTTAAAGCAGAAATTAATGGGAAAGAGAATCAATGTTTAATGATAAAGGGTAAAATTCAAAATAAATACATGTCATGAATTGTTAATGAGCAAACTGAATGTATAAAGTTCAATTTTTAGAAACATATAAGATTTATAAGTGAATAATATTTCTGGAGTATTTTCAAAAGTTGGTTATGACTAAGCATTAAAAAAAACCCCATAAAATCCTCCAGCAAAGAAAATTTAGAAGGTATATTTTTGTGACAAAGCAATTTAACTATACAATTTAAAGAGATCACATTAAGATCAATCAAAAACTTAAAAACAAAAACATTGTATTAAATAATTCTACTACAAAAGAGGAAATCAAGACTGTAATTATGAAATATTAGAAAATCATAGTAAGATTACAAATGATAAAAACTTAGATGTAGTTAAAGCTGTACTCAGAGGCAAATTCACTATTTCACATGCTTTAATACTGTTTTGTAGATTTATTGTAGAGGTATGATTGACAAATAAAAACATTGTATATATTTAAGGTGTGCAACATGGTGTTTTGACATAAGTATACCTTGTGTAATGACTACTACATTCAAACTAACTAAATATCCATCACCTTACAACATGCTTTCTTAAGTGAGAAAAGGGAACTATTAAATTATTGCATTTCAAGATGTTCAAAAAATAAAACTAAAACAAAACTAAGGAAATTGATTAAATAAAAAAAAAATCATTTAAAAAGGAGTCAGGAAGCCCTGTAGGGGGAACATTTACACTTTACCACTCACTGTATCTCGGCAAACTATAGCAGGAAGAAACAACTTTTACATTACCCAGGAAGAGAAAGGATGATTTTTTTTTCCTTGCCTAGCAACAACCCAGCTAACGAGAACCACCACAACTTAGACAATGAGAAGTTGTCACCACTACAAATTTTTGCTCTTTTCCAATGGACTTTCAGTCGAAATCACCCCTCCTAACTCCCTCCTTTATTCTATAAAAGCAAGCTTTTCTCCTTTGTTTTATGGACTTACCTATGGCCATCACAGCTTGCTTAACCTAAATTGTAATTCTCCATTATTCCCAAATAAACTCAATTTTGCTTTTATAACTTAATTATTTTATTTTAGTCTGCACATGTAAAGATTAAAAAAATGTAATGCATTAGAAAAACATACTTGAATTGAGAGGTTATGATATTATGATTTTTGGTAAGAAATATATGTTTGATTTTTGTCCATTTTTGGCACAGAACTTTAAAAACCCTTAGAATTTCCAAAGTGCTGGGAGCAATAAAAGTGTTTTTTGTTATTTTAATGAGATGAATAGGACTACATTAAACTAAAAAGCTTTGACACAGCAAAGGAAACCAACAAAATGAAAAGGCAACCTACAGAATAGAAGAAAATATTTGCAAACCACATAGATGATAAGGATTAATATTTAAAATATATAAGAAACTCATACAACTTAATAGAAAGAACCAAACAAACCAATTTAAAAATGGGCAAAGGACCTGAATAAGCATTTTTTTCCTAAGAACATATACAAATGGCTAACAAATACATGAAAAGATAGTCAACATCACTAATCATCAGGGAAGTGCAAATCAAAGCCACAATAAAATATCTTCTCATATTCATTAGGATGTCTATTATGAAAAAGACAGGAGATAACAAGTGCTGAAGTGGATGTGAAGTGAAGTGAACACTTGTACACGTATAACAGATCTTGAGTTAATAGATTTATATTGACTAACAAGCTTTCATTGATCAGTAATAAAACACAAATGCCTAAATTTAAAACAAGCAAATATATAAACATCTGTTCAACAAAATAGAAAAGCAAATGACAAATTAACTTGTTTAAAGCAATTCAAGATTACATGTGGAAAAAGAAGTGAAAGAAAACTACAAAATACCAACTGCCTTTCTCTTTCAAACTGACAGGCTTAAAGAAGAATGAGAAGATCCAGTACTATATACTCAAGAAATCCAATGATCACCTTGAAACAAATTTCTAATCATTTTGTTCTTTACCCTTTGTTCAACTAGGACAAGTAATTCAGTACAGTTAAGAAAGGACAATTTATCTTAACTTGCTGCTTAGCATCAGTCAGAAAGACAATGCTATCTATCGATAGCATGCAGAAAGGAGTTGAGAAGAAAATACAAAGCTAACTTCTTCCCTGTCTGTTAAATTAGGTCCAATGTAGATTCACTTTTTTCTTTGGATTAAGAAAATCAGACTCACCCATACTTAAATACAAGTTCTAAATTTCATCCACCAAACCAACAGAAGGATATTTTCCAAGTGTTTGTTCATTTTTCCATTGTAAGTCTCCATGAGGGCAAATAATCATGACTAGAACTAATATTTATTTTTAAGTAGTTTGAAGCTTGATACAATGATGTGACTTAAAATGTAGTCTTGTTTCTTTTCTTAAATGAAGGAGAAACATGGTAACCTTTCAGTCAAAGATATAGAAGTCCAATGATCTGAGAGAAAATTAAGATAGGTTTTTCCCATTAATATTGAAGGGAAAAAATCAGTATAATGACACATTACACTCGGAACTAGTCTTCTCAGGGGCATGACTACCTGTTGGGACAATAAAAATATGATTTGGAAGTGAAACATGTCCAAATAAGACTAACACTGTGCAGATTTATCTAAATTGTCCCAGTAGAAAGGGAGAATCTAGAGGAAGCTCTATTAAATAATTATCATTATTTAACTGACAGAAACAAGAAACAACACTTAAAAAAAATTCAGATTTCTGTAATCATCATTTTTCTATTTCTGTAAATATTTACTAGTTCTTAGAAAATTTTACTCTTTTATTTGCTCTCAAATGCCTTAATTTCTATCCTTTTTACCACTTAATTCTATTATAGTCTATGATACCCTCCTATCATCTCATCCCATGTAGATCAATGATGGATATGCACCTTAAGTAATACTGAGTTTCCCCCAGTGTCATAGTCTGAAGAAGCAACTTGCAAACATGCATGAAAGCAAGAAGAAAATTGGAGACTTCACCTGTATTTTAAGTCAGATTAAACACATTCTTACTGGATTGCTGCTTATTATAGCTTTCAAAATTGATTTTGCAAATTCTCTCAGACTATACATGGTAAATCATGTAAGAGTATTTACATAGAATGTCATACAAGAATACTTAAAACCAGATTATAAAGATATCAACTCACAATATTAAAGTGGACAAGCTCATATTTTAGTTTTTTCCCAGTTTCAGTATTGCATTTCAGTTATAATATAGAATAACTAAAATACCTATCTAAATATGCAGTCATACAACAGTGTCCCCCTCAAAATCATGGCTATTAAAGTCACACATGGCTCATCAGAGTGTTACAACTTAGCAGCTGGACACAAATTGAGACTGTAGTACCCACAAAGCAGTATGCGAGTAGATTCCTTCAGACGAATATCCACAACTTTTCCCAAATCATGGAGATTTCATTCTAGCTGTGGGCAACCAACAACCCGTCAATCAATAATTAAAATAAATAACACATTATGGAGAATAAGTGCTTGGAGAAAAATTAACCAAGGACTATGGATAGTAATCCTTATTCCCAATCACTCCCAACACTAAGAAATTTCCTTCTATGACTCAGTCCAGAATGTCTTTCCTATTTTTGATAAACTCAACAGCTTCCTAGACGTATTTAGAAATGAAGCACAAACTCCTTCTTGTATAACATCAAAGAGGATCAGTGTGTAATAGATAAAGGATATTTTTGCAACTGGTGGGAAGAGTAATCAAACTAATTAATCACCAAGAAATTCTTTTGCTAAAGTATTTCTTAGCCACTGTTCAGTTTCTTAGAACTGAATGGCTTGGGAGATGGCTCAGTGAAGCAGGGGTTAGCTAAATGTCTTGCTCACCTGATTTATCCTTTTAGGAGAAACAGAAAAGTTTGTTTTCTCATTTAGCAATTATTGCTCTCAGGTAATTAATAATGGCAGGAACAGTAATTGCCATCTTATTTCTAATCTGCACTAATAATGTCATTCAACTGAAAATGCTTCTCTGTACCACAGGTGTGGTGGATAAGGTAAAGGCTTTGGTTTAAAATTGGTTTTATGATTCCATATAGACCCAATATGATCTAGTGAAGTTATCCATAATATAACAAATACCCCCATAGTTCCACAATATATAAATTATCAAATGGAAAAATTAGTGTCTATATAACAGATTCTTACCTTCCCAGTGTATATGACATACAAATTAAAACTTGTAGGATTCACATATGCTATGTGTTTGAAAAATATAAAGATTCTTAGGCACACTATAACTTATCTTTCCCTTTCTTAAATTAAAAATAATAAAGAAATCAAATAACCTTACTAAAGGGCCACTTTTAGCTTCTATGACTGTCATTTTATACCTTTTTCTCCTTTGGTGAAGTAAGTGGAACTGATTCTTCCTTTGTACATTTATGCTTCCCCCTTTTCCTACATACATTGAGTTTTTCTTATTTATACTTAAATGATAACTAAATCCTCTTGGCTCAAAGTTCCTTTAAAATGGTCTTTTCCATTTTATTCCAACCTCTGCACAAGTGAGATAGCACTTGAAAAATACCATTTTTTGTCATGGTACCCTTTTCTATAACAACTAGAAGGGCTTTTCTTGTGCTTGGAATAGCAAATTTACCTACAGCATCTGTTGTCTAAGATTCTTGCCCTGTCTGTCCAAACGTTGCTGCCACAATTACTTAATAGGAGCATATGTTACAGTCTGGTCAGTCAGCTTTCAGTGTAATAATCTTGCCACTCTCATGTTTAGTTGTGTGAATTTGTTTAAGAGGCACATGTTGCTTGAACTGCCTTTTCCTTTTCTTCATTCTACTTCCTACTCCTATTTCAAACCTTAGATTTCATTCATTATATCACATGGACACAATGCAGTGGCAACCAAACCCACTGTAGCTGATCAGAGGAATGTCAGCTGAAGCTTGAAGAAGAATCCACACTCACCCAGTACAGAAACAATTCCTATGGCAAAATGGTATTTCTAGGTCCTTGATGAAGAGAATGTAGAAATTCCTAACAGAGCTTCATTTTAGGTCATTCGTAATTTGTTATATGTATGTATACCTAAGTTAATTGTCTAGAAATACGTACCCAGTTCTTATCCAAAAGTATACATTCAGATCCAGTCATTTTCAGATAATTTTTGGTTTTCTTCATAAAGTCCTCAATTAAAGAACCCTTCTGGGTATACTTACAGATAAATATTTGGATTTTGCCTGACTACTACAACTGAGATTCAGGTATCTGGTGGATGAGTAGTAACATTAGCATAATGCTGCCTTAAAAACACAGTTTTGATTGTGTATGATACAGATTCAAATTGAACACAATAATGAAGGCCTATGAGCAAAGGAGAACTGACACAAAAGTGTACTATTCACTAAGAAAGTAACTTAGGTACCTAAGTATTAGAGCTAACAGGAAAGAACCAATCACTGTCCCTCTCCTTCTCTCTTTCTTGCTCTCATGCTGTCTCTGCCATTCACATTGATGTGCATTTCCACTACATGTTTTATAAGTATTGCTTTAGATCTGAGGAAGACAATGCATAATATCATGTTATTTTATTGCAGTAATATTGTGGCACTATACATACATCACACAAATAAAATGAATAGGAATAACATGAAATTTGACTTGAAGTTCACGATACAATGGAATAGCTCAGGAGCAATTCAAAACAATGACAGGAACTTTTTTCTTCTTTCACTATATGCTATTATTTTTGGTAAGTGGAATCCATATTCCCCCACAAACTAGAATTGCTAAAGTCTTAATAGCATCCCCATGGTTTTGCTTTCTCTACCATGCCCTGATTTCATCACAGTTTAAGCCTGGTAACGAATCATCGTGTCCTGAGGAGCCTGAATGGTCCAAGGCTATTTCCACATTCACGGTAGCCTCACACTGAAATAACTGTTCTAAGTCTGTCAATCTACCCACCAGCTTTCTGCCCACAGCATGACTGTCATACATAAAAAGTCCCTATGCTGGATCATTGCCATAAAGCATTTAATTCTTTCCCTAATAAACTTTAAATTCCATTGTTCTATTCCTTTGTTACCCCATAAAAGTGTTTTCTACTTCTACAGTGCAGTTAGCTTTAGGCAATGTTTTGCAGGAGATTAGCTTGGATGCTGCTCATGTACAATCCATGAATATTTTTCTGATTTAATGAAACACCATACATCTGTATCAGTTAGAACTTTTTTCAGTTGCATATAGCAAAGACCTCCAAATAATAAAGTTTGAAACTCAAGGACTTACTTTCCACATAAAAGAAGTCAAGAGATAGACAAGCCAGAGGTACTGTGACAGGTATGTCCCATCTGTGGTCCAGGATGGCTCTGAATGTGGCCCAACATAAATTCTTAAAACATTATGAGATGTTTTTTACCATTGTTTTTTAGCTCATCACCTATTGTTAGTGTTAGTGTATTTTATGTGTAGCCCAAGACAGTTCTTCCAACGCGGCCCAGAAAAGCCAAGTTTGGACACTGCTGTGCTGTGGTGACTACGTTTTTATCCATCACCCTGTGCACATGGTTTATGTACTAAAGTCTACCTTGTGAACTAAGACGGCTGACTACTGGAGTAGTTCAGGCAGCAAGGAAGAGGGAAGGGAAAAGGAGCCTAAAGAGGCTGAGTTAGCCTTCCTGGCATTATTATACATTACAGCATTCTTATACATTATTTCCACTTGCTTCTCCATGGCAAGGGAGAATGGGAAGTGCAATCTTTGAGTTGTATGCATTGCCACTCTGAAGATAATGAGGATTCTGTTACCAACAAAAACAAAATCAAATCAAAACAAAACAAAACAGATACAGAACAGGCAACTATTAATTTCTCCTGTAACACTTTTACCTTTTTAAGTTCCTGCCTGTTGAGTCCCTTTACTGCATACTATAGTGAAAATCAAAGAATATGTTAAAAATTTTGGACATTCTTAGTATGATTAAAGAACGCTTGGCCCCTATGAAACAGAAACAGAAAATCAAAAGGAGAGAAGAGTCTGATAGAGGAGACAACAAATAAACAGTGAAGAGTGAAAAGACCTAAGTAGACTAAAAACAGTAGAAAATTTAAGTCTGTTCTGGAGTTAATGAAAAACTGATTAGAATTATTTCTACATGAGATGCTCAATTCAGTAGTGTGAAGAAAACAAACAAACAAAACCCTGAGATTCTCTTCCAAAATGTAGAAGAACAAAGAGATAAAAAGAGTAAGGAAGGAAATCATCAGATGGGAGATAGGCAAAGAGGAAATTAATTCTCAGAACAGCAACAATAATCAAAGATATAACTGAAGAAAATTTCCTGTGGATAAATACATGTAAGCATATTATTTACATAGTCATATATAAGAAACTCATATATCTCAGAAATAACCAATGTAATAATATATACATCCAAATATATTTCTCTAAAAATATTTGAACACTAAGATAAAGAAATAAAAAACCCTGCAAGTGTATAGGTAGAATAAATAAATTCTATACCAATCATACAAGTATGATTCTATACAAGTATGATTGGTATCATATGTCTATTTTGCAGACTAAAGCTACAGATATGTATGGAAAATGTTGTATTCCATGGCTTTTACCCAGCCAGGTTTTCTTTTAATGTGTAGTGGTAACAGCAAGATATTCTCAAATATACAAGAGCTAAGAGAACATAGTATCCTTATATTTTTTGGGGAAAAAAAGCAGTATTACAAAGGAATAAAGAATCAAATTAGTATAAGACTTCTTAACAACAAAATTGAATTGCAGAAGGTAATTCAGTACTGTGTTGAAAGTTCTCAGGGAAAATTATTTCATGCCTAGAATTCCATACCCAGATGAACTATCAATCAAATATGAAAGCAAAGATTCAGAAAATTAACATCATACATGAAGAAGAAAACATAAAATGTAAGAAAGAGAGAAACTGACACAGGAATTCCAGAGGTAACCAAATTTCAGTTCAAGAAAGGAGTAAGTCAAAATGAAAATAAGCCAGTGTTGCTTAGATATTCAAGGAGGAGTTGGTATAGTAAAAAGCTGAGGAAAGAAGAATCTCCAGGAAGACAACAACAAGCAATGACAAAAAAAAAAAAAATGGGGGATGGGGAGGTTCAAGGAGAGCAATTAGAATGAAGAATTTAAAAACATGTCTTTTGTTTTTTTCATTCAGAAATGTTTTGGTTATTTTATATTTTGGTGATTTGAACAAGCATATGTCAGTGGCAGAACAGGGTATAGATTACAAATATCCTGTTGTATTTGATACTCTTGTATCTAAATCCTCCAATTTGTTCACAAATCTCTGTGACCCCCTTCTAGCACTGAAAAAAAAAAGGTTAAAATAGGATCCACTGCTAAAGAACATATTTGTATTCTGAGAAAACTTAACTAACTTATCTAAGAATAACAATATCTCTAAGTTCTGATTCCTTGAAATTTCAATTTCAAATGCCTTGATATTATGTCCCCTGAGTGTTACAAACACATTTATATAATATTCTATTTCTAAAAAAATATGCTTGGTGTTAACTTTCTAAGTGGCTAAATAAAGCAACTTCTGTACACCTACGTAAATCAGAGGCACAGTAAGGGCAAGGGAGAGTCTAAGGACTCATTAAAACTTTGAGGTTATTAATATTTTGCCTTCCAATTTGGGACATGCATGCACTCACACTAATGTGTGTGTGTGTGTGTGTGTGTGTGTGTGTGTGTATGTAGCAAATATGGGCAAAAGCAGTGTTTATAAGCAAGCATCCTGTGACATCTGTTAGCTGCAGATAATATGAAATATCCAAATAAAGGAAATAGTGCTTGCAGTATTTGGCCACTAGAAAGAAAAACACTTTAAATTAGAACTTGAACATATGCATACATGTGCATGCATGTACACAAACACATTCTCACACACACAAAAAATCAATGTTATTTTGTATCTCAGCTGGCTCTTTCTAGTAATAGTAGAATTTGCCATTAAAATTGAAAAATCATTAATCTAATGTATTTTTCTTTTCAGCAACAAATCGTGTGACGTGTTTTCATAATCATTTTCTTTTCCAATTTACTAAGCCACATATGCTATCTGAAAAAGCTATAATTAAAAAATTTTTTTAACTCCACATGATTGAATCTCATTTAGAAATCTTGTATGGCTATAATGGAAATAATGATTCAAGTAGGAAGTATGAAGATAAATAAAATAAAAAGTAAAGCAGCAAAGAAGTATGATATTTAGTTATCCTCCAAATATGAAACTCACTGTGTTGTACAGTTCACATGAAGCAACTTACACAAAGAAAGCTAATTCCATGATTGCAATTCTTCTTTGATTACTGGCTATTGGCTGTCTTGTGACCAGAGTTCATAAAGCAGATCCATTAATAAAGCTTCCTTTCTCTACCCTCTACCCTCCACTTTTCTGTTGTTTTTCACCAGAACACCCACTTTGTATTAAAGAGAGAGAGAGAGAGAGAGAGAGAGAGAGAGAGAGAGAGAGAGAATAGAAACAGTACAACACAAGTGCTCCTCTATCCATCCCAATCGGGTCAGATTTTAACTTCATTAAATTGCTGTCATATGGTGGCTGCTGACATACATCAGGCTTGGAGAGCTTCACTCATCAGGTATTCTCTAAGACTGTTAACAAGAACAGCAACTCTCATTAGGGGTTTCCCAAAAGCAGCTAATTAAGGGACAAAGGTTGCTCAGATTGTGACAATTACACCTGTAAGGTCCCTGTAGAAACACCCAAATCTCTAACAAACCTATGTTTGGTTGCTTAGTACAAGAAATAAAGAGCTAGTCCATTAAAAAAAAATGAGAGGCAGAAACTGTCAACCATTTGAAAAGCTTTACGAAAATGATCATCCAATTAGTGGCTATGATCAAATCAGGCATGAACTCTCTCTGGATGGCTCCATAATTTTCCTTCTTGCATGGTGTAATTTCATATAGCTCAAATGAACTCGTGAGAGGTAATTCAGTTCCAAACAGTTTTCTCATCACTGCTAATTATACTAATACATTGAAATGCCTCCTACAAAATGCATGAGCCCTTTAAGCCACCTCATTAATGTGATATAATTTTTGCCAGAATATATATCAAACCTATTATCACCACAGGTTTTCTTTAGCTTTTTTTTTTTTCAAAATGTCTATCAAATGCTTAAAAAGTAGATTTCTTTGGGCTGGTCGCCTCATAATTAACTGTTTCTTTGAACTACTGTTGTCTATTGTAGTAGTTCTCCACAGCGCTAACAATCTTCAATATGATATCCCCCAGACTCACCGGTTTCTTTTTCCTCTCCAAGTATTTTATTCCTTAAATCTTTTCCCCATTGTAGCTGATCCTTTAAATGGCAAATGGTGCATGCAATAATGTGCGAAAATGAGTTATACAAACTGAAAGCAGGGGTGTAAAAAGAAGCATCATCTGAAACTAAAATAAAGACAGATTTTATGGTATTTATGTCAGTTAATTTAACTGCTGGTAGGGGCTTTTGTTGAAACATGAGTTAGTTCCAGTGTTTAACCTTGCAGTATTAATTTATGCTTTATGGCCTGAGTACTTCATCATTCCCTCCTTGGGAAGACAGTTATCTCATTAGCCAGAATTTAATGAAATGCAAGGATACAGTTCTTAATTTCAAAGATTACTATAACACAAATCAGGTGTAAATCTCAGACTGACTGCCCCTTCCCTTGCCTGTTTAAAAAAAAGAGAGAGGGGGGGGGTACATTTTGCAGTCATATCACAGAAATTCATCCGGTGAAATACATTTTATCACAGCCATTCTAAAGGCATCCCTCATCTGGAAAAGTTGGTTTAACTTTGCATCTGGCAGTATTGATGGCCCTTTAGCTACTATAAAGTTTCCAGAGTTGACAATTCATTATTCACCATTACAATTAAAAAATAAAATGTTGATAAAATTACCAATTCCCTAGACTTATTCAAGCATGGGCACGAACTCCTAACCACATTTTGACAAATCTCAATTTCATAGATAGTACTAATATATTCTGTTACAATTGGTTTTTCCAAATTGGCAGACATTTTCATGAAGAAGGTAAACATACCCTGAAATTTACAATTATTAAATAAACAAATGAATACATATGAGTTTAAAATATAAAACATATTAGCTAATATGCTTTATAAGAAGCAGAAATCTTTAAGTTGTAGAGCTGTCTGGAGTGACCTCTGCTTTCTAAGAGTTCTAAGACATTTGAACATTTAAATACTCTACCAGCCGGTTGTGGATTCAGGAACACCTCCGCTAGTTTTATGCTTCTGGGCATTTCCTCATGCTGTCTCATTTGCTGAAATGCCTCTTTTGGCCTGTTAAATCATTTGTATTAATAATACAATCCTGGGTCTGTAATACCACCTGTACCTCCTATGATCATTTCAGTTTGAGAACATTATATTTAGGTTCTTTTGGAAATGAATGAATGGATGGATGGATGGTTAGTGTATGCATAAGGGTGAGTTGTCATTAATTTGAAAATATCATTCTTAAATAATGAGAGAATAGTTTATATATTATTTGACTATACGAACAACATAAAGTAAGGAGAACCTCTGGTTTGCTATGTTAATTGGGAAAAAAATACTTTCCAGGAACTAACAATAATTTAAAATCATATATTTAGCTAGCTATTTCTCTTGTGAGTGCGTGCTTGTGCATTCTGTGTGGGGGTGTGTGAGTTTGTGCAGGTATGTTTACATAGCAGCTTAAAACACAAAATTTATTACCACAGGTATAAGCTTTATTTCAAGGAAATGGGCAGTAAACTCTTGAATAGAGACGCCTGACATTTGGCTAACCGGCTCCAGCAATTAATTTTCTCCTATTTTTATATACTTCCTAGTGCTAGAAATTTGAAAATAATAAAACATGATGGAATGTGTTATAAATGGCAACTCCTTGATCCCAAATCACATTCCTTGGAGAGGTAGCATGATCCCAGTCAGAGTGTGGGATTCGGACTTAGGGAGATGTGTGTTCAAATTAATAGCTTACTGGCTATGTAATTTAATTACTTAATTTTTTCCTCATTTGTAAAATGAAATTAATAGAACCTAGAAAACATTTTTAAAATGAACTTACAATTTTACAGTTTTAGATATACACAGACATTACAAGGATAGTATAAAAAGCTCCCATCTATGGCGAGCCCAATTTCCCCTAATAGTAACATTTACATTACTGCGGTACATCTGTTACAATTAATGGAACAATACTGATATATTATTATTTACCAGAACCTGCACTTTACTCGGATTTTCTTAGTTTTAATCTAGGGTCATTTTTCTTTTCCAGGGTCTCATCGAGGACACCCCATTACATTTACTTAGTCATCCTGTCGCCTTAGCCTCCTTTGTGACAATTTCTCGGGCTTTCCTTGTTTTTGATTATCTTGACAGTTTTGAGGTACACTGGTCAGGTATTTTGTAGGACACTCCTCTATTGAAATTTGTCTGATGTTTTTCACATGATTATGGTTTTTTTAGAAGGAAGACAACAAGGGTAAAGTGCCATTCTGATCACATCATTTCAAGGGTTCATACTATCAACATCACTTACCCACCTGATGTTAACCCTGATCACCGGGCTGAAAAATTCACATTTTAAACAGGATTAAGCCAAATAATATATGTGAAAGCATAGGCACACAGTGACTGGAGCAGAGGAGGGAATCAATGATCCTTAATTTCTTCTTTTCTTTTTTTTATCTCAATACTTGCATTAAGCTGCTATGATATTTTGTTCAATTAATGTATTTTGACTTTGCTACAATAAAGTATATTACAGCGAAGTTTTCAGGATGAATTAGCTCTCCACTTAAAGTAGAGTACTTACTTTAAATGAAATATCAAACAGACCTTGTTAGAAGAGAGTCTTACTACAAAGGCAATCCAAGGGCATTGATCCTAAACATACAATAAAACTCCAATATAATGTGATTAATCATCCACTCTGAAAGTAGATGTCACCAATAAGCTACCTTACAAACAGGTATCTCCTCCTTTATTTCCACCCAGCAGTGTATCAAATGTTTAGCACCTATATAGCCTATTGGACAAAAACACCAAGCAGAAAATTTAAATTTCTGGTTTCTCTTTTTAGTTCTTTCAATAGATTTCTGCTTGACCTTAGAAAAAGTAACATGTTTTTATCTTTGACCTAGATCTATCATTTATTTATTTAATTGTATCTGAGTAGCTACCATGAGCTGATTTTTGCCTTTATTGAGGCTGTTCTCTGACCACATAGACTAGGCTTCCATACTCTGGCCTTTTCTTCCATAACTATCATCGTGCATGTTATTACTTAAGCAATGCCTCTTAGCTGGATCACGAGTTCCTTGGAAGGAGTGACCAATATTTATTTATGGTTTATCCCCAGCACCTAGCACTTGGCTGGCCCACATTAATGCTACAATACTTTTTGAATAAATAAATACATAAATAAATAAAATACTTTCATACTTATTTTTTATTTAATTTCTCAGAGCTGTCAGAAGGGTAAGCAGGCTCATGGAGGTTAAATGATTTGCTCAAAGTTACACCAGTGTGGCTGATGCCAGGACTTAATATGGTCTCTTTTTTTCATAGAATCTCAAAAATTTTTTGTTGTTAAATGTACTGGGGCAACACTGGTTAGTAAAAATTACATGGGTTCCAGGTGTACAATTAATTCTACAGTGCATGGTCTATGTGTTGCATTATGTGTTCACCACCCAGTCAGTTGTCTTTCCATCACCACCCCCTTCCTCCTCCCCTACCCCTTCCTCCTTACCCTCAGGTAACTGCTAAACTATTGACTGTGTCCATGAGTTTTTGTTTCTTTGTTGCTTTCAGTTTTATATTTCGGATGTGGCCTCTTTTGATTTTGTGTCCAGTGCCTTTTTCACTAGAAAGACATTTCTAATCAAGGCACTATGTAGGGGCATGTCAAGACATTATATAATCATATCTACTTCTTAGGTCCAGAGGATGAATTAATGCCTTTAGCTCAAACACAGTATGAAAAAAAAAAAGGTGTCATAAAAGTATAAAATATTATTAATACTGAGTGCTGGATAGGCATTATTAATTTTATAAGAACTAAATATATTTAAGGAAAAAAGAGTCTTGAACCAGCCCATCTCAGAGGGTATTATACTTAATGTACAAAAAGTGCTTAGAGATTTACAGTTAAAACCTGGGCCTGCTTTGCGAGCCAGAAGCTGATTGCCTCTCCACGTAGCTTCATGGGTAAGTTCCTCTGATGTCCCTCCAGGCCCAGTGCAGCAGGCTTTGGAAAAGTTCCAGGAATTTTGTAATAAAGCAATAGGCAGTTGGAAAATTCATTGTGATTTATTTCATTTGGAGGATTTTAATCTACAAGAAAATTTTTAAGTGAGTGTTTGGAATAACACATGCTGATGCTCATAAGTAATTAAATAGCCATGAGTTGGCTGAAAAAATAATAATACAACCTTGATTCTACAGAGTTACCTTTTTAATTCTGACCCTCCCCCCTCCCCCCATGCTTTCTTCTCTCAAGGGCTTTACTCCACGGATTCCCAACAAAGCTGGGGTAGAGTTTCCTTTTACCCCTTCCCTCAAGCTGAGTCTATCTTAAGTGCCAGAGACAGGCAGGGTCCTGCTCTTCAGACTTTATTAAATGTCAAATTACCAGATCAGACTGGCTTGTAGACATCATTGGTGTTTTCCTTTCAGTTATCTCCTAAACCATTCTAATTCTTTTGCTGCCTTTTGATCTGGCCAGTTATATTACATGGATATCTATTTGTTAATGGTAGTAGGAACTTCAGCTTTTGATGTCTGAGGGGGATCATCATTTGCAAGTCATTTTATTAAGTAGTGAAAGAAGTCCCAGTATAGAGTTTTTGATGGCTTCTTTAAATTTGGTAGTTGGCTGTTTGCTAGTCCATTTTTTAAATTTGTAAGTTTACAAGTTGATTTAAGGATCAAAATAAGACGGTATTTTTCATTCTATCTGAACGCATGACTAAGTAGTGTGGAGGTTCAGAACAAGCCATCCCAAGATATGCCTCAGTGATAGCAGATCACTTTGAGCTAAAGGCAATTTTAACTTCAGGCTCAAGAGAAACTCCTGCTCCTTCCTTTACCTACATAGAAGAGTTTGAATTAGAGGCCTTGCCGATAATAGACGATCAGAGCTAACTTCTTTTGGCCTATCTATACGGCAGGGCAAACCTCTATTTACTAAATTATGACGGCTCTTCTATCATTTAAAAAGGTGTATGACCTCATCCCTAGCTCAGGATACCTTATATAACTCGACCTCCCTTTTTATTTCTGAACCTCTAGTGTATGTGGGATTGCTAACTCTCTCATGTATGTGGGGTTCTTGTGAGCATGAGATTCAACTTTACTTTCTCTTGTCAATCTGCATCCTGTTGATTTGACTACGTGGCCAGCTGAAAGAACCAGAGAAGGGAAAGGGGAATTTTCTTCTCCACATACGGTAGGCTTAAATGATCAATAGATTATCTGTTGGAAGATCTAAAACGAATGACAAAATGGTTGGAAACAATTTGCAAATAGACATAAAAACATATTTGGATTTTTTTTAAATACAAAAACATCTTTTGATACATGGTATCTTGGTTCCAACTATGGTGACTTCTTTGGAAAAGCCATTTCTTGTGAAATTTAAGCTGTCATTTATCACAGAAACAATAGTTGTGATCTGGTTACCTTTCTAGAACTCTGGCTGCGTTGTTATCTATATGCACTACAGTTCAGGAAGTAAATTAACATTTATTATTCTAGATAAGAGTCCCAACAGATAAATAATTTAAGTGTTTGCTTCTACTAAACGGTTTTAATTCAATCAATGGGTTACGTGAGTTTGCCAAGTAGTTAGAAAACTCTTTGATTTTCTTTATATGTTTTGGCAATTATTCCAATAGATGATGAATTTACTCTTCTTTTCCTACTTCAATTTCTTTTAGGTATTTCCAATTATAAATTTTTTATTCATCCGATAACCCACAATTTTAGATGGGTCAGTTTCTGAGGTGGAAATTGGAACGTTCCAACAGACAGTAGATGTTGGAATAATATGGGACCTTCTGTACAAAGGGACAAGAAAGAGTGCTCATAAAGGTCCAGCCGTGGCACTAATTCTGCTTCACACAATTTGACCATTAGCTCTAAAAGTTCCCCCTCTATGTAAACAAGATGGAATTTATTTCATGTCATCTCACCCCTAGTTGCATTAAGTTTAAAAGGTTGATTAATTCAGTTGGGCTACTGACAAGTATAGCCTGAGCTGACCACAAAACTGTATTTAGATCTAATTCTCCTAGGGGTCAAAGGGTGACAATTTATCTACTTTACTTGTAGAAATTAATTTTTTGATTTGACTATTCATAGCGTCATCAATGAAGAAAAGCTCAAGAGAAAACAGACCATTTTCAGGAATGTGATTCAGAACATTAACACCTTAATTTACATAAAATTAGTCACATACTGCTGCAGTAATTTAATTTGTTTGACCAGTACTTTGCAACTGTGAAAAATAGATTCAGAAAGGCCAGACAAAGAGTTTTACATATTTTCTCCAAATGAATAGTCTCAGAATAATATGAAACAGAAAGAATTAATTACAAGACCATTCAGAATACTATTGTGGTAGCTGTAAAACGCATGGATTAGAAATGCATTTTTCTCTTTTTTATTCTTCCTCAAAAATCTTCATCAAATGCCTGTTTCTTGTCTGAAACAACTTCCATATTTTCCCCAGATTTTATTACAGTTGCATAAGTAAAAATAATAAAACTAAAATTGCATGCTATTCATTGCTGTCAGATAAAAACTTGAATCAATTTTTGTTTACCAACAGTAACGCTACTTAGTGTAACCACCGACCTAAGTAAGGCCCAAATGGATACATGAATCTCATACTTGTTAACCTGTTCACAACCAAAACTTAACTACCTTTACTTTTCCCAGAGGCTGAGTGTAATTAATTTGAACTTTAAATAATTAGATGGTTGTCCTTAACAATTAGTCATGTGTGAACATAACAAAGTCTTCCATTTTTCCTGTCTTCCTCTTTTTCCTGCTTTTGAAAATTTCTTGCGTGTCAAACATGTTTTTTGTTTTTTGAATTTCTACTTACAATTCAAAACTTCTTTACTATGATTATCACCAATAGCTGTACTTCAC
This sequence comes from Lyroderma lyra, assembly GCA_004026885.1. Classification (NCBI taxonomy): domain Eukaryota; kingdom Metazoa; phylum Chordata; class Mammalia; order Chiroptera; family Megadermatidae; genus Lyroderma; species Lyroderma lyra. Next base: position 99,212 of record PVJL010004181.1, read on the forward strand.
ACTTTCTTTCTCCTATGAGTAATATACTTTATGTAAGTCCTACTTATGATTTTGCAGGTAGGATTTTCTTAAATCGCTGCTTTAAGTATCTGCTTATAGCTCGGTTCATTGACTAGGGTAATCATTGTCTCATATTTTTCCCCACAAGCTTATGAGTTTGAAGATAAATGATTTAGTTTCAGCTTTGTTTTATATTTGCAATGTAACTGAAAAAATCTTGTTTCTTTTGTCTATGAAATGCTTGATCTGTGCAAACAACATGCTGGAGGATTTGGAAATTTAGGGTCTCTTGTTGGCAGCATATGTAAGGGTCTTATTTTCTAATCCATTCAGCCACCCTATCATTTGTTTGGAGCATTTAATCCATTTACATTGAAAATGATTGTTGCTAGACATGTAGTTATTGCATTTTATTATTCATATTTTTTACTTTGTTTTTTTAATCTTAAATAAGTCCTTCTAGGATGTCTTGTAATCCTGGTTTGGTGGTAATGAACTCCTTTAGCTTTTTCTTATCTGGAAAGCTCTTTATCTCTTCTTTGATTCTAAATTATAGCTTTGCTGGGTAGGGTAATCTTGGTTGTAAGTCCTTGTTTTTCATCACTTTGAATATTTTCTGCCAATTCTTGCCAGCAAAATTTCTATTGAGAAATCAGCTGACAATCTTATGAGAGCTCCCTTGTAGGTGACTAACTGCTTTTCTCTTGCTATTTTTAAGATTCTTTTTTTATTTTTAACCTTTGGCATTTTAATTATGATGTGTCTTGGTGTGGGTCTCTTTGGGCTCATCTTGCATGGGACTCTCTGTGCTTTCTGAGCTTGTATGTCTATTTTATTCTCCAGGTTAGGAAAGTTTTCTGTCATTATTTCTTCAAATAGATTCTCAATCTCTTGCTCCTTCTTTTCTCCTTCTGGTACCTCTTCAATGCAAATGTTGGTATCCCTGATGTTGTCCCAGAGATCTCTTAATTTATCTTCAATTTTTTGGACTCCTTTTTTTTAATGTTCTGTTTGGGTATTTTCTGCTACCTTATCTTCTATATTGCTGATTTGATTCTCTGCTTCATTTAACCTATGGTTGAGTCCCTCTGATGTATTCTTCACTTCAGTTATTGTAGTTTTTATTTTGAACTGGTCCTTATTTATGTTTTCTAGATCCATTTTTATGTTTCCCATCTCTTTGTTGACATTCTCCCTGAGATCATTGGGTATCCTTATAACAAGTGTTTTGAACTCTGCATCTGGTAGATTGCTTGTCTTCATTTTATTTAGTTCTTTTCCTGCAGATTTAATCTGTTCTTTTATCTGGGACATGTTTCTTTGTCTCCCCACTTTGGCTGAATCTCTGTGTTTGTTTCTATGTATTATATTAGGTAAGGCTGCTATGTCTCCCAGTCTGAGTAGAGTGACCTTGTGTAGTAAGTGTCCTGGGGGCCCCAGTCTCCCTGGTCTCCACAGCCATGTGCTGCAAGTGTGTCCCTTGTGTGGGTTCTGTGTTTTCTCTTGTTGTAGTTGAGCCGTGGTTGCTGTTTGTATTTTAATAGGAGAGAATGTCCCTCAGCTGTTTGTTTGTGAGGAGTGGTTGTGACTACAGTGGAGAAACTGTGGTACTGGGACGGGCCCTTCAGAGTAGGATCCAGTTTAGCAGGGCTCTGGTGCCTGCCCAGTGTGCCTTTTGGGGGTGTTGTCTTTGGAGGCATGCTCAAATGCTCCAGCCTGGGGCCTGGGATGGGCCCTGCAGGCCAAGTTCAGTTGCAACCTGTGCCCTGCTTGGGACCACCTGGCATGAACTACAAAGCAATCCACAGATGGTCACTGCTTACACAGGGCTTAGAGGTGCCTTGAGAGGCCAAGCTGTGAACCAAGGCTGGATTCCACTAGTGCAAAGTTTAGGGATGCTCAGCCAGAATTACAGGACACCCTGAAGCCAGATGATGCTTGTTTGGGGTTTGTGAGCCTTTGAGAGATTTTATAGAAGTCTGCGGCATGAACCAGGATGGGCTGTTAATATGGAAAAGCCACTGGAAGTGGCTTGGGTGTGCTCAAAAGTTGGATGGGGAAGGGTGTCAGAAAATCGCCAAGGCAGAGCATATTGTATTAGCTAGGTTAACGGAGATTCAGATGGCTGTCTGTGTTCCCACAGTGGGAGTGAGAGGGTTTGACAAATAATTAATGGCTTGGTGCCAGCTCCTCCCTCCAAGAGAAAGCTGCCCCTCCAGCTCTTCAGTTGTCCTGAAGCCAGACAACTCAGCTCCTCCTCACATGTCTTTGATGACTTTTGAGCTCCTGTCCCAGAGCTGGAGCTCAGAGTGAGTGAGTCTGTCAGTGAATCAGTCTGTGCTCAGGCCCTTAAAGAGGATTGCCGGAGACTGCAGCTGCCCTTGTCTCACTCAGCCATAATCTCCACCGTTTTTCACAGCCAGTGAACTTCTCTCCCAGGCAGTGGAACCCTGCAGCTGGGGGGCCTGGTGTGGGGCAGGGACCCATCACCCCTATGGGTGGGGGGAACCTCTGCAGCTGATATATTCCTCCCAGTTTTTAAGGTCACATGTGGGTGTAGGAACAGCATATTCTGTATCTTTGTATCCCATACAGTCTCAAAATGGCTTGTTCTGTATGGCCTTAGTTGTAGGGCTTTGGATCAGCAGGACTTCAGGAGATTCTCAATGATGGGTGTTCTGTAGTTTAGCTGTAATTTTGGTGTGGTTATGAAAGGGAGTAAGCACAGCCTTTATCTACTCCACCATCTTGACTGGAATCCTTTTCCATTAATTTTTGACTTTGGTCTTCTTTTTGATAAAACCCCAGGATAAGAAGAGGGTTACAGAAATGCAGATAATTCAATACCCAAATCCATTTTATCTAGACTATGTTTTGCCAGTGTAAACTCGCCCCAAGATTATTAAAGAAAAACAAATCATGTATTCTCTTCTGAATTCAATGGCTTTATATTATCATGCCCTCCTCTAAAACAACAATAATAATGGCCACCATAATCATAAAGTTTTGGATTCCTAAAATATAGACATAATATCTACATCTGTCAGTGTATTTATATAATCACTTTACTATTTAAAATAGTGGGGTATATGCTATTCTAGAATTAAGTTTGCTCAAAATAAACTAAATTTCAAAAGGATCAAAATCAATGAAGATAATTTAGAAAGTAGAAGATGGTTTCCACAAATCAACACTCGTGTCTAGTTTGCAATATTTCACAAACCCTGGAAGGTTTCCTAATCTAGTCATTTGTCAGAGTGTAGGTCAAATGATTTGCTGAATCTAAGTTTTATCGATCAAGTGCAATTTTAGGGAGCATGCGCTAAACATTCCTGATATAGTGATAGACTTTCCTTGAATAATACATGGTTTAGACCAAGCTGTACCACACACACACACACACACACACACACACACAGAAACTGTGTCAAACTTATAATGGAGTAGATAATGGAATAAAAGAGCAAACTTCCATTGTAGCACAAGACAGTAACATGGAGAAACTGAACTGTTAAATCAAATCCATGAAATTCATTTTCTTTGTATAACATTAAAATATATTCCAAAAAAATGGCAGAGCAATTCCATAAAAGAACAGGCTCTGAAAAGAGTAATTTGTGTGCAGCAAGGTTATACGTTTAATAGAGTTCTCCGGCAGTTTTGATCCCATTTAGAATTCTATTGCATTTTGTTAAATTTTCTCAGATTTTTTTTCAAACTTTTCATCATTTCTTTAAAATATATGAACCTTTAAATGTATAGATAATTTATTCAGCACCTACATTTAAATGCTCTGTAGGCGTAATTTTCCTATTAAGTTTTCTTCTACAGCTGCTTTCACTTTGTCTCAAATAGATGACTTATTGTCAACAAATTATAACAGGACTGATCTATTAGAGTATCAATTTCTAGGTTCATTTCATCATTTTACTTATTTGCATAATAATTTTGCAGGAAGTGAAGCTTCTGTGACTCATGGTTTCAGGAAAATTGGTGGAATATGTTTAATATTATTAATTGTTTCGTCTGCAATAAAACAGAAAATAATTTCTTATAATATGACCTTATAAATATAATCAAGAAGCCATTTATGCTCCTATATTATTATTTTTTGCAGAAAATATTTGATCGAATTAAGTATGAATGAAGATAGTCATGTTATTTTTCAAATTGTTCTAAAAGCACAAACAACTTTATTTTTCTCTCTTAATATTATCAATTATGAAGATTTATTTCACTGAGAATATTTTTTACAAAAGTCCATAATTATGTTTAATATTGTATTAGAAAATATAATTTTATCTTATGAACTACATGAAAAGTTGTTCTTCTTTAAGACTGTAATAAATTATTTGCTAAAGGTATTTATCTTTGTAAGGATATATTGCTTATAATAGGAAGAAGTACATTCTTTAATAAGCATACCAACTTGGCTGACAACTAGAAAGAAAAGGAGAATATTTTCCTCTTGTACATTTTCTTCATTCTCTTCTCTCTTTAAAGGGAGAATATTTGACTATTTCCAATTAAACTGAAATGTGGCTTGGAAGTTATCAATCAAATGTAATTATTTTGTTCAAAACAATATCACATGCAAAATTAACATGTGCAATAGGGGGAAAGTGTCAGAATGTATCAGTTATTCCTAAGACAGCTCATCTCTTAGTGAAGCGATGAAATTCTGGAAACATTGCTCTGAGCTTCCTGGCATCACTCACTTTGGGCCTTTTCCTCAGGCTCACTTATCTCACTGGATACTTTTAGGTGCCTGTACACAGGATGCAGAAATGGAATCAGAATAAAACCATCTATAAGGTCAATGGTACCTTTCTTCCTTGTACTACTGTGATCCTGACTTTAATTTCATTTGAGGCGGCACAGACTGGTATTCCATGTGTACAACTTTGCCAGGTGGTGATGCAGAAGGCAAAGCACGATTCTGAAGTTTCCTAAATACCATTTCCTCACCCTTCTCAACCTCACACAACCCATGTGTAGCAAGACTGCGTGCCCGAGGCCTCCACCTTGACATCCAGTGCAGATCTGAGTTTTCCCCTAGACCCCAGTAGAACAAATCTGCCCTAATTTTCATTCTTTCATGGCCTCTTCTCTTGCAGAATTTAACTGTGAGTAAAGCCTACAGTTCCATGTATCCAGGGATAACAATGCCGCATGCCCAATCAAATAGTGAGTTAAAGCAGAGATGGCAAATCTGTGGTTTTCTTTGTCTCTATCTTGTAAATATGAGAATCAATGTTACCATTCCTTCTGTTGATTTTGCAGGAGGCCTCCGATGCCTTTTGAAGTAGCATTCCAAGAAGCTATTTCCAAAAAATTTGAGTTGACTCACAAATTGAAACCAATTTTTCTGAGTTAATGTTTATTGGATCCATGTTATACTTTAACAAGGATCTTCTGATGGCAATGATTAAACCCAAATTAATAGATAGGAATGCTAAACACCAACACAAACTAATATTCCCCAATGAGAACTTCATGGAGAGCTTCTTAGTCTAGCATAGCTTGACTACTATATGAAGTTCTAAAACACAATTCTTTTGCATGAGATTTTAAAAGTAAATGATCTAAATCATGTGAGCACTCTTTCTACTGTACATTTATGCAATACACAGTTCTCTGGGATACCATTCTTTATATTGTATTATGGCTATCTGTTCTCATTTCCTCTTTCCTCATTGGATTCCAGGCACCATGAAAATAGACTCCATGGGTTATCACTTTGTAATATGCACCTTTGTATACCCGGCGCAGGACTTGGCATATTACTGTGGGTCACTGGGAGTTGAACTAGTTGATTAATTAATCCCATGAAATGTAGTGGCTGGAAGAGATCTCATATACCACCCAATCTCACTTCCTCACTTTACTGATGATAGGAACTGAAAGACCTCACAAAACCGGCTCTACGTCCATGCCTTCCAACAACCAACACTGTCCTGATTTGGTCCCACCCAGCTCTGCAGTGTAACTGGCTGCTATCCCACTCCCAACCCCATGTACTTTGACTTTGGTCACATTGGATTTACCTCTCTTTGAAATACATGCTTAGCTTTCTTCCAGTCTAAGTCTCTGGGGTCTTTTGTATGCATCCCTCTAGAAGGCTCTTTGTGCCACTTTTTACTTGTGCCAATCCTACTGGTCCCCTAGGGTTCAGCTTAACATTCACTACCTCCAGGCAGCCCTCCCCTGAAACTTGAGTCTGAATTTGGTTTTCCCAATGACTCCCTCAAGTCGCTCTTTAAAACACCTTGTTGTTATTCTTCATAATTCTCATTTTTCAACCGTATGTGTAATGTCTATTGCCCTGATTAGACTGTATGCTACATAAAACCAGGTATAATTCCTTTCCACCATTGTATCCTTAGCACTTATTTCAGTCCCTGAGGTTTAATAGGTACACATTAAATTTTGTTGAAAAATTAAAATAGCTAGTTGATGCCAGAACTATGGCTTGAAACTAAGATGTCTATTCTTACATTCTTACCCCATAACGACAGCCATCCCTAGAAGTCTATCAATGTAAGCTGCACTAAAAAGTTCTGTCGTGGAGGAATGGTCATTCTAAATTTCACTACCCTGCAGCATATCATTGTTTCAGGTTTTTAAATCTTTGATTTAATGACTAAAATGGTCCTTTTTGAGAAGCCCCTGGCAGGTTATTTTATAAGATTTTATATCAGAAATTAAGGTGAGACAAGTACTAATCTTAAATTTCTCTCACCCAAGGTGCGTGAAAAGTCCTCTGTGACTACAACAGCAGGTGTGGCAACATGTTGGGGGTGGGGGGTGGGGGTGAGAACAACATTTTTAAAGTGAATGGATGTAGAAGTTAAATCTTAGCTTTATTACTTCCTTGTCTTATGATGCTGGATAACTTTCTCAAATACTTCTGAGGCTCATTTTTTTTTCTTTCTAATCTGTAAAGCAGAAGCTAATGGTAGGGCTTAGCCTATTTAGCTCCTGTCTGTTCTATTCGTTTCTCTATCTTACCTGCAACCCAGAACCAGATTTGTCTCAAATGAATAAATAACTTAGCATAGTACACGTGAAATAGGAAATTCTTAATACATTCTGGCTGCTATTTCTATTATTATTATGACGACTCTATCTCTAGCATCTATAATAGGTATGTTATACCTATTACTGTGTCTGATAGAAAGTAGGCCCTCACTCAATGGTAGAAGGCCTCTGCTATCCAAATGCCCCCTAAAAACCTGATGCATTTTCTTTAATGAACATAACTCCATAGTGAGACACCCAGATGCCCCCACTACGCAAGCCGACTCTGGCGTAGTGGACTTGAAGAGGCTGCAAGTGGTTATTCTCTAATTTTTAAAACTGCTTTAATTCAGAATTAAAAGTTACTTTTTGTTAGTTTCCCATTTAAAAATTACACGGTTGCTGAAAGAGAAACTGAATATGTTAAAAACAATGGGGCACAGTCAATAAACCCCTTTTGTAGTCTTTTTCAAAACGTGGAGCAATACCCACCCACACATACACACAAACGCGTAGTTGATCGTACACACCAACAAGGAAAGCTGGGGAGTTTTAAACATTATACACATAACTGACAAGTTGAGGCCACTTTGTAGTTTGCAGAAGGTTTTCAAGGTACCTCCTCATTTCTTATAGCCTGTTTTTATCACTATTCATACATCATGTTTGTAAACTGTTACTTTATTAATTCAAGACTTATTATAGCATCTTGATAGAGGATGTATTACGGTTTGTTCTGGGTACTGATATACCAATTTCCCAGTGTATTTATTTTCATATTCCAAAGATATCTAAAAATTATGAAAATCTGAAGTTATTAAATATTAAACACTGTATATTTTTGTCATTATCAAAAGGTCATCATTGTGTATTATACTGTAGAGGTTATGTGATCCTCATTCTTGTTAGGTAAACATAATGAATCTGAAAAATATATGAATGTGACATAAATACTTCAATTTCTCAGAGGATAGGAGGTATTACTAAGCTGTTAAGGGCATAGGCATTGACATAAAAACTCAGTTTCCTCATCTGTAAAATGGAGATAATAACCATAATTATCTGACAGAACTGATGTGAGGATTCCATGAAATGATGCACGTAAAGTATGTAGTATATCGCTTGGCCTAAGCTAAGACAAAGTAAGTGTTAACTTCACAATCCTGCATGTGGACATGAGGGGATATGAAATACATTTTGTGATGTAAAGCATAATAAATGCTGTAAAATCAAAGAGCAGAGAAATGAGGAGGGGCCATACTTTCTAAATTCCAACTCTGTGGAATATTCGTGGAAGAGGTAAGATTCCAAAGTAATGAAGTGGGTTTGGTCAACTAGAAAGGTAGTGGGTCAGGAGGCTTAAAACGGGTTAGAAGGTTAGACTAGGGAATGAGAAAAAAAGGCTGCACATTATAAAAATGGATATGGTGCTTGTGAAGGGGAAATACTCCCTTGTTACAAATTATCGGTGGCTGCTGTTGATTTGAAATTTAGTGACAAGCCAAGATGCTGCTATAGTCAGATGTTCATCTACGGAGGCAACGGGTCCAACTTCTAGAGCACGTTTTTTTTCCTATCTGGCAGTAATTTAAGTATTGTAAAAACCTGTGAAAATGCTCTTTTGGATCATTATATTTCTGTGCATCACCGATAATATATTTGGAGGTGGTAATACATTAGCCCTGGTAAATTTGTTTTTTTCACAAATAATTTTTGAAAACATCACACTTTATTAAGGCTGCCCCATAAACCTAACATATTTATCATGCAGGATTTTATTTATTAAATTTTATTTGCTGTCAAGAGAGACAGACATGAATACAGCATTTAAAAAGATGTCGACGGATGTGAGAAAAGAAAAAAGCAAGTCTGGAGGTAGAAGCTCAGTGAGTTGGAGAAATGGAAACGTCCCCCACATTTAATCTTCACATGACAAACTGCATTATGGTCAAAATAGGATCGCCTGTAAATCGCAGCTTTCTAATGTTCTAAAACCCGCATAACATAAGCCTGCGCTTTTAGTTAGGCTTAAAAAAAAATTCCTTGAGCAACCATTTTGTCATAAATACTCTAGGTCATCGTAAACCTCTTCTTTCATACAACACTCTTTTATACGTACTTATTCCAAATACATTAAAGCCAATTATAATTACCTTGGCTATATAAAACAACACCTCCTTTATGCAAGGAGGATGTGATATATGGGGTGTAACATATACTGGTGTCAAAAGCAAGTTATTTTCATCAGACAATTATAGTTGTCTTTGACATCAGGCCTGCATTTCCCACCAATTAGTACAAACTGCAGGGTGCACTTCTAGAATTCTGCAGTGCTAGCAGCTAGTGGTACTAAGTGGAATTTAGGACATTTAAATACTGTACAGCCCAATAAATATTCTGCTTTAACTTCAGTTGGTTCAAATCAATAGTCTGCGTTGTCTGCACATCATTTTTCCTTGGCGAGAGAGTACATATGGATTTTATTTTTTTTTTTTTGTTGAGATATTAATTCTTCTTGTCAATAAAGTGCTTAATTTTCATCTTAACTCTGTGTCTTTCCTACATGCAATTGAACTATTTATCAGGCCAAACTTACAACCACTACTGGGGATAGTCATGGAGGTCAGGGGAGGACTTTGGCAGAAAAAAAAAAAAGAGATCAGGAGTGAAAAATAAAACTGACTTATTTTTTTATCCTGATTAATTTTACAATTATTTGATATTTTTTAAATTAGTCAATTCCTGAAATAGAAGAGTGTAAATTAAAAGGGCACTATTTGAATTTTAGGGACTTTATATCTCATTTGAGAAATACATAGATGAAAATGTATGTGGCTCTGTGATGCCAGGATAAAGGGTAACTAGTAAAGATGTGTAGAATAATTAGTATTTGGCCTATTTGGCACTTATCTAGGCTAGTTCACTTTTTTTCTTTTGTTTTAATAAAACTGACTAAATTGATTAGCCATTTTGGTGATCATTAAAATAATATTTGAACCCCATCAATTTCCAGCCCAATGCCAGACTTTGTAACAGAAACAGGATATGGTCATGTCTGCCTTCAAGAGCTAATCCTAAAAGGCAGTTGTGTTAGTTCTTGTCATTTATGAGACTTCCGTATTTTCCTTAAAATTCAGGACTTCAAGGATTATATAGTCTACTATGTCATTTTAGACTTCATTTCTAGAGTTTAGGTATTGTCACATCAGCTAAGTCTCCTGGGACCGTTAGAAGGACATACACACCAGAAGGGAATAAAGCCATTTGCTTCTCTTCAATTGGGATCTAGTTCCCTTCCTCCAACACCAAAGTGTATGGGCCTGTCCAAAAGTATTTTTCTTAAAAAAAATGGAATTTTAAAAGTTCAATGGGAAAACACACTGTTAGGTGGCATTTTCATGGATGGAGAGTGTGTCTGTCGCTGTCATGAAAGATGATGGCGGGGGCACTGAGCCCACCTGGAGAGTGAGGGAGAAAGGGTCTGCAGAGCTGTCCAGTCAGTCAGAGTCCAACGCAGACTCAGGCAATTGACCTCCGCTCTTTGCAAAGCCTCAGAGGCCACCCTCACACTTCCCAAATTCCTTCTGGTCCTTTTCCTCCGAGATGTTTACAAGTACTTTGCAAACAATGCCATAGGAATACTGCATTAAGCATGCACTAAAAGTGAGCGAATGAAATATACCGTGGGCCACAGATGGATATTAGGGATTTGTTCATTTATCCATTCAGCGTTTATTGAGAACCTACTGTGAGTTTGACAACACGGGAGTAAATCAGAAATGAATTCTGACTGCAAGAATTTGGGCATCTGAGACAAACACTCAGATAATTGAAGTACAGTAATATGTGTGACTAGTGCCATGAGAAAGCCCCAGAGAAAACACTACATGAGGGTTCAAAAGACAAAGAGAATACGTGAATGGAGAGTCACATAATTAGCCATTCTACTCATTTTCTGAGTGGCTTTTAATCTGACCTTTCGGTGTGTCAATTTTTCTCCGCTGCAAAATTAGGGAAAGATAGGTGCTATAAGTACAAAATACTATACATGGATTACTGAGTTTCTCTTCATTGTAGTGTTAATTTTAGGTGGTGGATAAGGGCTGTCCAGAAAGTATCCAGCCATGTAATATGAAATATAGAGACACTGATGGCTGGATTTTTTTTCTGGACAGCCCTCGTATTTCCAATAAATAGATCACCTTCAGTGACTGCAAAAATATCCCTATCTTGGGGAGAATGTAGCTATAAGTGCTCAATAATCAGTCTTACTAGTCCACTTTGGGTGACATCAACCCAGAAAAGAGGACACAATTCCTCAAAGTTGTCACATAATGCATAATAAAAACTACCAGCAGACTAGTGTCAGAGATAAAGGTCCTAAAATCATCTTAGGTAAGCAAGCCAGAATAACTGTCTCCCTTTTTCCTGGAGCTTGGGGTAGGAAATTGCCAAGTTCATGTCATCGGCTACATTTTTCTCCCAGGAGTAAGAAAAAGCAAGTGCTATTAGGTGATTCAGACTTTACTTGTTATAATTATTTCCAGATTCATTCACTTCCCCAAACCTACCTGAGCACCTAACCAAGCATTGTACTGAGGAATTAAAAACATCATAAAATACAGCTGATGAATCTGAATATTGTAAGCACACGTCATGGTGACCCACGGTCTGAGAGCCCACTTCTAGTTGACATTCGTCCTGAACCCGGCCCTTCGGAGTGGGGGAAGCGGTGTCTTCACGAAGCAATCTCTGGCTGCAGCTTTACTGCCATGTTAGCTTTTCCTCCAAAGTTTCTTCCCCCAGAATACCCTTATGGAATTTCATCTGAGCACCAGCTTCCTTTCGAGTGGCACCAAGTGTATCTTTCCAATGGTGCATGGAGGATGGAAGCTCCTAACACCCATTAGCATTAATGGCAGTTACCCACGCAAATCCCCTCACATCGATTAGAGAATAGGCCTCTTTTGATTTTAGAAATCTTTCCTGTGAGGATTTCCCCTGTGTCTACTATGGGCATATAAATGGCCATTTTATTGTATTAAATATGTATCACATCCATCATTTTTAATGCTGTGCTGTGATGAAGGCTTCTCAGTTCTGGGATCAGTTCGAAAAATATTTAAACTTGGCAGCTAAACAAGCCTCAGCTAAGAAAGCCTAAGGGCCCCATTCAGAGAAATATTATCTGCCATTTATGCTTGATTTAAAAAAAAAAACAACTGAGATTATTCAGGAAAAAAGTGTGGACAACATTGTTTTTGACTAAATTACAGGCTTTTAATATTCATTAGCAGTGACTTTTCCATTATTCAACCATGAAAATCTGTACACAAACCAAGAGAGAGAAAGACATTGCTGTCTGAAAATCACAAACAACTGCTGGTGTTTATTCATAACAAAATGGTAACAACGATAAGGGGTCAACTTAGATTCTGACCCAAGTGCCTATGGTGAGTGACCTCTATGCACTTGCCTCTTTCCCTGATCATGATATTCATGTAGAGATGCAGGTTAGAAAACAAATAAAATCCATATTTTCTCCCATTGGTGTTGTACAGATTGTAACTTTGCTGCTGGAGAGTAGCTATTGGCAAGACACCTAAACCTGAGACAACGTAACATTTTCTAGGTTGCAGATCGCGGGCATAATTGACCCATTGCCATATTTTACTTAGCCCTTAGGTGCCCCTGCTGTCTTGGGTTACCCATACTCCCTATCACTCCCTGTGGTGTTCTACGTCCCTCTTTTCACACATACCTCCATCTGCATAGAAAGTAGCTCTGGAGCCTGACCATGTGTGTTTGCTCCTAGCACTGACCAAACGAGATGTTTGCCCCTACGCAAGCCTCTTCTGCTCCTTGATCCTCAATTTCATTCTCTATAAAATGGGAAAATAATGTATTTGTTGAAAGATTAGGGTCAGGATAAAATGAGATCATGTTTATGAAGCCCTAGCTCAGACTCTGGCATAGTGTATATGGCAGAAGCTATTCCTAAGCGACTACAAGATGGTTATAAAAAGGATGTGCAAATGGGTGTGAGAATCTGGGCGGTCCCCAGGCCTGTGGGTAGGCCAGCTGGCCCTACTGCCTGCTGAATAAAGGATGTCAGGAATGTCGCCCCCCACACAAGACATGACAGGTGTTAACAGGAAGAAGCCCATTTCACAGTGTTATCTTCAAGTGCACATTTACATTTTACATAGCATTGAAAGGAGTGGAAATACCATCTCATTAGCACATATCTCTGACCACATACATTTTTAGGGAATTAGTCTGTCCTTATAACTCAGCTGGTGCCTCCTGGAGGATTTGCTGGCAGGGGATGTACAAGAAGCAGGAAGAGCTCTGGAACACAGACATGCACACCCAGCTGTAACTTCCTGTACTGGGGAGACACCGAGTATGACTGCCTCCTGGAGCATGCATGTAGCAGGCAGTGTTTCATACGATAAATAGTTTGGCTGGACATCAGTGTAGTTATTCAAGAGGTTTATGTATGATGATCTATCTTTAAAGTTAAGGTTTCTTAAGTAGGCCTTAGCTTATTCATCTTTTCTTGTCCTTCATATTTTCTTCATGCTCGGAGTTCCCTTGGGTGTTTAGGAGAAAGTTGGCATATTGACTCTTCTTCAAGACCTCTTCCAATATTGTATGACCTCTTGCTGAATTACTAGACTCCTTTCTTAACCAGCTGGTCAAGAAGCTTTCTTCTTCTTCTTCTTCTTTTCTTTTTCCCAGGGAAGTATATTGAATTCACACATAAACATATTTCACAGCTCTAGCATCATCAATGCATTTTAAAAATCTCCCTTGCCCTTTTCAGACCTTTATTCTCTTCAAGCCTTTTTATAATGAAAGGAAACTTCCCACCATGTCCAAGTCATACCAAACAGTATCATGTAGTGGAAATGGGTGACATTTACAGAAGAGGAATATTAAGAGGACACTCACAGGCTTATTTGCTAAGATGAGTGGGCTAGAATTATAAGAGATCTGGTTCTTCCTATGTGTACATGTGGGTATGTAAAGATGGGGGGTGTGGGTGGAAGGAGAGAGGCGGGATTTAAGAAGACAAAGGCCTAAGGCAATTTACGTAAGGGTTTACAATGGTTTTGCTGCAAGCATGCAGAACTAACTGGGTTTAGATTAAGGCAGTCTAATTAGTGTCATGTCAAACTGGCAGTGATCATAAGACAAGAGAGAGGTCACTCTTGTCATCTTCTTGGTCTTTTGCCCTTAAATAGAGAGCTGCATAAAGTACAATCTCTTTCTTGTTAATGGAAGCAGAATATGTATAATCTGCACATGAAATGAAAAGAAAATGTGTAAGGAAATTTCTTTTTCCCATTTCCTCGTCAGGAGCTGTGAATTTTAGTGCGAATTAAAGTAAGGCTAATTCTGCAGTCATCTTCTGACCTGTCAGGGTAGCTGTCACCCTCACGTCTCTCAATGCAGGTCTTTAGCTTCTTCTTGCTGAGTGCAGCCTTTGCCGACTGACAGAAAAATACCGACCATGACAAGAAAAAAGAACATAATGTCCTTTTCACCCATCACTACTCAAAATTGCTCAATCTTTACTGACATATTATTATACATTGTTTCTCTGAAAAAGCACTTGCTTTCTTTTCTATATAAGAAGTACAAAACTTTCAGGCAACGAGGAACTGTTCTTTAGAAAAGATTAAAGCCTGTAATTATTTTAAATTGTCTATTAATATGCAATATGTTGCTCTTTAATATGAATAAGGTGTAGTGAAGCATTTGAGTCATTAATAGGACACCCACTTGTGCCTCCAGAGTGAAGGATCTGTTGCTTTTTTAAATTTCGGACCGAAAGGCGCCATTGTGGGATGGGCTGCTGTGTTTTCAGACCACGGGCCCTAACTTGGAAAAATCTTTAAAAATTTATTGAAGACTAGCTGGAAAACCAAGTCAATAATAAATCAAATCAATAAAAAGAGGGTTGGAAGTAAGATTTGAAGGTTGTCTCGATCTTTCATTTCCCCCCCTTACGGAAGTAAAAAGGGAGTACACCGTTCTAAAATTTGTTATTGGCATTTGTGAAAAGCACAATAAAAATACTACAAATTGTGTGAAAGGGAATTAAAGCATCAAGGGGTCTGTGGACATATCAGAAGACAAAGTCAACATACATGGCAATGAGTCCAGCAAATGCAGATTAAAAAAACTCCCAGTGTTCAGACTCATACTCCATTAATGACAACAACGCTCTGTGCCACCTCGTATTCCAAGTGGCTCAAACAGCAGGTGAGTTTGGATTTGCTACAGCTAGGTACAGTGGAGGTGGCTTTCAGTTGTGGCTGTCAACTCCCTTTCTTTTGATGAGTCCTGGAGTCTCAAAAATTCTGGACAATTACCTTAGGTCCTAGTAGGCTTTTACTTTGAGAATGATACAGAAATTAAGTGCTTACTATAAATTATTTACCAATAGACGTGAGAAATACTTAGAAAACACTGGTGTTTAATTCAAGAGGCATAATATGAGCTATATAAAAATACTTTGCAGTTGGGTACTCATTTTTCTAATTCACAATGGTTTTTGGATTATTATCACTATTATTTTTATTTTTAACTGAAGGAAGTATGTGTTGTTTCATCAGATGACAGTCCTTTGAAAAATCTTTCTTGTCTAGATGTGGACCTTAATGCATTATGCAAAACCCGGGGATTTAGATTTTTGACATTGCATACACTCACAATATATTCTAAGGGGAGACATTATATGCTAACTTCTTGTGAAATCCTGTAGCAGCTGCTTGGTTAATATAATATGTTGAAAAATATTTATGTATTTTGTTGTCTTTTCTGTCAACCCTGGTATCTTATGAAATTTTTTTTTTCAAATGGCCAGTAGCTAAAGTAGTGACTTTAGTTTGACTTAATATTATGCCACATTGACAGATGAAAACTCCTTCTAAAAATGTCATTTGAGTGCTCCACTAATTTGCATTTAGCTCGAAAGCTTTTAGTGCTTTGCACATTCACATTATAAACATTTGGGTGAACATTAATACCCCAGCTAAACAAAAATGCTATTCACTCCAACCATTTCTTCCACTACATAAAAACTATAAACGATTCTCCTACCAAAATAAAAAATGAATGCAACCCAAAAATCAATTATAGTAACTATTTAGAAATGTAAAGGAAAGGCAGTAAAAAAGTGACAAAAAATCTTTAATTGTAGGGAAAATGTGCATCTTTTTTTCCTCCAACATGTGAATAAAAATGCATTTCCTTCTTTAACAATCACAGTTACAATAGGTCTATGCATCTCACAGGAAAAAATTGACAATTTGATTATGACTTGTACTTTTTGCTGGGGCCATGAAAGTGGTTTATGTTTGAAATGTATCAGCTGGAAAGTACTTATTACTCATAAACGCTCTGCTATTTCACTTTCTGCAAAGTGAGCTGTTAACAGATACAATTTGAGCAGAATAGCCAGAGGAGGCCTTTTGATATGCAGAAGAGCTGACCCGCGTGCTGAGCCTTTAATTGGGTTTTTAATTTTCCAGGCCATCTGACAATATCAAACATGATCCCAGTGCTTGAAATGTTGATTGGAGGCTAAGAAGGATGTACTACAACATGGCATTATGGAGAGAAAGAGGGAAGAACGCAGGTAGAGAGAGTAAGACACAGAGCCAAATCATCCGCCTTGTGATTTTTTTTCTGGTTTTAGAGAATATTTCTGAACAGTTTAGCATTTCATTTTAAATGATGAACATCTGATTATTTTGTAGTTGTAGCGAAGATGTTTGAAAATATTTCTAAATCTTACGTCTTAAGCTACTTAGCTAAACAGATCTGCTCAAGTGAGTCGGAATCTGAAGAAAGCATTTTGCAATTTAGCGTGTTTTCTTAAGCAAACCTGCCAAGAGGAAGAAAGTGGTTGTTGGGAAAATATTTAATTAATTTGCTATCATTGGATGTTTTCTTTGAAAAGCACCCCAGCCACAATGCTTCTTTTCCAATTATGAAGTTCTCATTTTTATAAAAACCTATCATGTTAAAAATGGTCATTTTATTCAATGTAGATGCTCATTTATAGCTATCAAAAAACTCAAAACAAAAAGAAACATACAATTTATTTTGGCTTTGGACAGCTTATCCAATAAACATTTTTTTATTTGCTCATTTGTAAGGAGAAGAAGAAGAATAAAATCTAATTTATTATTTTATTGGAAGTCAGTATCAGAGTGATGCAGGACTGTGGATTTAAGAAATCTGTAAATCTTTTTAATAAAAGCCTGGGGAATTATTAGTAAGGATAAATGTAAAATGCCTGACAGTCACATATCTAAAAGAAAAACACAATAATCTCATTAAAGAAATTACTGACAGTGGCTCACAGATGTTAATGGTTGAAGTAACAAAGGATGTACACTATCAGGAAGTAGATTACCTTTTCCCTCTTTTAGAATTTGCTATCGATCTAACTTATTGAGCATATCATACTAACAAATTTCAGTTTACACTCAACAATCCTCTTTTTCAGTAATACTAGGCAATTCAGAATAAAAAAATATTTTTATGTAATAATTATAATTTAAACACAAAGAATTGTTAAACCCATTAAAGGAAGAGGTTTATATGAAAATGATACTGAATTCTGCAACATAAGAACCTTTATAAGAAAGATTGCCCTGAAGCCAACCAAATAATAGGTACTGGTTACATTTGGAGATACATATGTGTGTGTGTGTGTGTGTGTGTGTGTGTGTGTATATATACATATAATTTTATATATATTTATATAAAAATGTCTTGCATCTTGAAGGCTATACAGGAAATTATTTTAATATATATGTAATAAATTCAGTCTCAAGAATTAGAATTTTAATTAATTTTTTTCTTTTTCCTCTTCCTCTCATTATTTTTAACAAGGAATAAGTGAAGTATTCACTTAAATGAAGGTCAAGAACAAGTCCAATAGGCAAGGAAGAGAGTTTTGCTTTAAAGGGGAAAAAAACAGTTGTAAAATATGACCTATGTTACTGCCCTGATAATCTTACATACTGACAGCACAGGTGATTGGCATCAGTTTAGATGTACTTAGTGCTTTGTGAGATACTTTGTTTAATATGTCAAATTATGCTACGTAACACGCTGTATTACGTCATACTAAATATTACCCAGTTGGATCAAAATTGAGAAAGATGGTTTGTACACTTACTTCTTTACTCTTTCACTTCAGCCTTTTAAATGTTTGTGTTCTGAAAGCTGCACACTTCCTTAAGTTGTAGTAAATATTCAATTATGTCCATTTTGTACTTGAGAAAATGAAGGCACTTAGAGCTTACTGATTGGAGTAATGTTTTCAAATGTGTTAACACAGCTAAGGAATTTTAAATCCTGGGCTGAGACTCACTGGGCACACTGCCCGACGAAGACCTCGGCAGTAAGCATCGGAACCCCCAGCACACTGGTGGAATTTAGTCAAGCCTCAGATTAGCATTCTTGCTGCATTTCCCTACATCAAAATTCATGATGCAGTGGTTTAAATTTTAGGTGCAGCTTCTTTGATTGAGGAACATATGGGGAAACTTAGGAGTGCTTTTCTTGGCTTAGGAAGAGACATCATATGCCTTAATATAATAATGATTTAAAATATAATATGCAGATAAAAATACTACTGCACATCATGTTGAGAGGTATTCAAGATAGTGGTCAAACCATATAGTGAATTTTGCCAAGGATACTTATTTGCCAAAGCAAAATTTTACTGAAATGTTTGTATGATTTATACATTACAATCCATCATATAACTTGGAAAAACAACATGATTTTAATGTTTCATATCTTCACCTGTATTCTAAAATGTCATCTTTAATGTTTTTATCTTTAGGTTGTGAGTTAATGATACAATAAAAGAAAGGCTGTAAAGTAAAATAAGAAGAAACAATTTTCTGAAGAGCCGATCCAGAGAGAGAGAAAGAGAGAGAGAGAGAGAGAGAGATGCTCTCTATTTAAGGCATATGAAGCCATTTAGATAGCTTATGCATTGTATTTGTAAAAGAAGTATTTAATAGAAACATGTTTATATAGGTCTTGTTTCTAATTTTAAAATATTCCTAATGTACCAAAAAGTTTCTTGCAAGGAGCCAATATGGTTACTGATAGAATGAATTAGGGTTTCTAAGTTTATTTGGGGGGCTCTGGGCCAAAAGAACCCTAATAAGGTCTAACAAGAATCATTCTACATGCAGCAGAATATACCTCGTAGACATAATTAAAATAACCTTAAACAAAATGTAATCATTCTTACTCCTGGCAACCTACTAATGAGAATATGGGGATGGCTCTCATTTTCCCCAGAATCCTTTGGTGGATTAGGCAGGGTGAAAAGATAACAGTTTGTCCACGTGGCCACTCTACGGAACACCAACTATGTGCTTTGATGTATATTTATTTTTTACAACAGTTTTAGATTCACAGAACAATTGAGAAATAGTACAGAAAGCTCCTACATACCTGGAACCCAGTTTCTCCAATTATTAACATCTACAAGGTACATCTGTTACCATTATTGAACCAATACTGATATGGTGTTATTAACGCATGTCGCTACTTAATTTAGGTTTCCTTCGTTTTCATCCGGTGCCTGTTTCCTTTTTTCCAGGATCCCATCCAGGATACCACATTGCATTTATTTGTCATTTTTCCTTGGGCTTCTTTTGGCTATGACAGTTTCTCAGTCTTTCCTTGGTTTTGATGACCTTGACAGTTTGAGGAATATCTCAGTCAGGTATTTTGTAGAATGCCCCTCTACTAGAATTTTTCTAATTTTTTTCTAATAATTAGGCTAGAGTGCATCATTGATTTTAATCGCAGTCCTATTGGGTTGATATTTTACAAAGGAGGATACTGAAATGAACAGAATTGGAGTAAATTAGCCGTAGCTCCACAGTAGTAAGAGATCGGTGTGAGTTCAGCTACACTGTATTGTTTTTGCAGCTATTATACTGTTATTTTTAAAATATACCCTATATTTATTTCATTTATTGCTATAGGGCTTAACTTGTTTTCCCCTGTGAGAGCAGTTGGATTGCCTATTTGCCAAAAGAAAAACGAGCAAATAGGTAAATAAAAGCACATGGGCATACAAAATCAGTTTGTAAGTTTAAATAAAGACAATAGCTGAGTTCATGATTGTTCGGATGTTGAAATAGTTAGCATCCTTCTGTAGACTCCACTTGCTATTTTTTAGGGTCAAGTTAAGATAGCTAAAACTATTTAACCATTTCCCCCTTCTATTCACCTAATTCAAAGGTAGATAAAGCCCCAGGGCAGACCTTTATAGATAAAAAGGTACTTCAGGAACCTGTCTCCTTAGGCAGCACTACTGACAGAGAGCTCTTAGGGGGTCAAAGGAAGAACTCTCTGGAGTTTAAAACCAACCCCCTGTGTGTGCAGCGGTGGAAAAGTTTGCTTCATTTTGGGTGCCAGCTTTGCCAACTCTCCTGCCACACCCTAAAATAGCCGGTGACGTAACTATTAATCAATGAGTTGTGAAAAGATACAAAACATGAATCAAATCTGTCCGCCAAGAGACCACTTTTAGGTTAATGCTTTCGTATAGATACGGTATTGAGAGCACGATCTGTCCAAGGAAGGCGCGTTGGTCGTCACGTATAATAGAGCCGTTGGAAGGACTTAGCTTGGGAATTCTTAAAATTCACAGATGTCTGGTTCCACTCTAGGTTAATTCAATCAATCTCAGAAAGTATGTCTTTGACATCAGTATTTTTGGATTGAGAACTACTAACCTATATCCATCAGAAAAATATTCCAAATTATACACTTTGCCAAAACATTATCAATGCACATTGAACTAACTGAGGACGTGCCAGTTTCCATGTATCCAAAAACAAGTAACAAAAAAGTACCCCCTATCAAGAAGAGAATAGTCTAGTTGAGATGGGAGATGGAGGAATAATCAAACTAAAACAGAATGGGGCCTATAATCACAGTAGCTACAAGATGCCGAGGGAGAGCTTTTGCGTGAGTACTGTGCAAAGCATCGAGGACGCAAAGTGACTGGTTGTCCTGGTGATAACCACCTTGCTAGAAATATGGAGAAAATTACATAACCTCTTTGAGCTTGATTTTTCAGGAAGAAAAATGGTTAGACTACATTATATCTAAGGTTCATTAAATATTTATTTGTAGGAAAATGCTACTGTGTGCTAATTGTTTAACAATGTCCCTTGGAGCGTTGTCAGATACGTGGTTAAATTTTCAAGTTGGGCAAAGTTTGGTATCTATGTAATTAACCAACCTTCCTAACAAGCAAAAATGTTTTATACTCATAGATGCATGCAAATTGGTAATTTTCTCCAGTACTATAGCCATACAACTAACTACTCCAAAATTTCGTGGATTAAAAGAACAACATTTTAATCACAAATCTGCAGTTTGGGCAGGGACGGGTGGCTCCATTCATTTCTCAGCTAGGGACTGGAGGACGGAGGCTGGAATCACCTAAGGCTCATTCATTGATATGTCTAGTGTCCGACTAGTGGCTTAAACAGCTGAGAGGCTGGGGCAGTCTCAGGCTCCTTGGGCATCTTTTTCCTTTTCTATACTGTCTTCAGCATGGAAGCCCAGGGTCCAAGGCAGGTGTGTGTGCTAAGAGAGCCAGGGTGGTTATAACACCTTTTCATACCTAGTCTCAGAAGTCGTTTCTAGGTTATTGTCACCACATTTCATTGTTACTAAGTGAGTTGCTAGGGCAAATCTCCACTCAAGGGGAGAGGACTTAGATGCCACTTTTTCATGAGAGGAGTAAAAGTGTGCACAGACCACCACGATCAGCAAACAGTAAAAAGTAATATTTAGTTTTAAACACAGGGTTTCTTTTGACCTGTTAGTTTTAAGTAATCACACTTTTATGGTAGCTGCAGAAATCAGTCAATCAAGAACTACTCAAAGAAAATAATATCTGCTCTCCTTCGATGATAATTCCCGGAAGAGTTAAAAGTGAGCGAAGTACAGCTAATGATATGTACATAGTACCTATCTGCATGCACTACCATGTAGTCGCCAACACATTTCATGTGCTTTATCTCGTTTAATCCTTTCAGCAAGTCTATAAGGTAATTCCCATAATAGAGGCTCATATAGGTGAAGGAATTTTCCCAAGTTCAAAAAGCTAGCAAAGGGAATACCAGGGATTTTCACCAACTAGTTATCACTTCAGAGGCCAAGGTCTTAATAGTCATACTAGCTATAAAGATAACAGTTGCCTAGATATTCTGGATAATGAACTTGCTCATATTATTTATAAAACTTTTTCATTCCAGAGTATACCATTGAAAATAAACTTATCCTAATTCTTGTTTTACCTTTCAAATTTTGTTCATATTTTATATTGCAACACAGTAGTGTTCATTTGCAAATTTAGGAGTGTGGTATAAACTGAATCAAGTAAAATTTATATTCAACCTTGACTTTTGAGCTTAAAAATATTACTAGAGCTTTCTCTAAAAGGCCCAATAAAGTTAGGTAATCATGGATTTCCTGTATTTTCTGACAGTGGGAAACCAAAGCACCTTGTTGTCCGCAGTGTGTGACCCACACTTGTCCCTGAGTGGACAGTGGGAAATCTGTAAAGAACACATGCAGCTTGGTTTGAGATGAATGTGTCCCCCTTAAATGTGTTCTTCCGTCTACTCTGCATGGTGCTTCCTCAAAAATGTCTGAATCATCTCACGTCTCATTTTTGCATATCCTTATTCATCTGATGAAAGTAGATGTGATGTAAGCAATGAAGAGGAGGAAACTTTCCACTCCTCATCCCAACATCTTACTAAGCACGTAGCAACAAGATGCCTTTCCATTCAGGATGCTGCAGTCTCTATCCAGGGCAGGGGACTGGGTGCTTCCAGTGACTCCTGCTGTGAGGCAGAGGACCAGCACTGCTGTGTGCTCGCCTAATGAGGTGGGGAAACAGCAAAGGCAAGGAAGACATGAGGTGTCAGGGGAGGCTGAGGTCAGGTAATAAGTCCGGAGCAAGGGACAAGGAGGGCAGGGGACAGCTGAGTAAAGGAGGGCAACAAAGTTGTTGTGGGGGAAGGAAAAGAGTCCTAGAAATGAAAACCACTTCAATAGTTGAACACGTAAGAACCTACGTTTTCTTTCTATCTCTGCATACAGGTAGGTGCCCTCCTAGGTTCAAAATTTTAATTCAGATATATATTGTGGTCCAAACTATATCTGTGCCATGTCCATTTAGAGACTGAGAAACCAGTGGGTTAGATACCTTCTTTACTTAACTATGCTGTCATTATACCTTAGAATCAAATAATCTGTGTTACTAATGATGAAGACTCTTAAGATACTCATTCAGTAAACTACATGAGGTCCTTAAAATAGGTGAAGTTCTAGGGACATGAAGATGGTTATAGTTTAGCTTTTGTCTTCTAGGTGAGACAGACAAACTGATAAATGTTAGTACAATGTGGTTAATGCTAGAGCAGATGCGCACACACAGTAGGTAGATAGGCGCACACTGGGGCTGCTGAAGAAGGCTCTTCAGAAGTGAACTGAGCCATGGAGGGTAGAGCCAGTGCTCTCTGGGAGAAAAGGATTCCGTGAGAGAGGGCGCAGTTTGTGGAATGACTCAGAGAACAGAGTGCATCAGGGTATGAGGTATAATTTGGGGTTTCAGGAGCTAAGGGTAAGTGACATGGGAAATGAGCTGATAGGAATCTCCAAGCTGAAAAGAGCTTTGCATCTGTGCTTGGCGATGTTAGTTTAGCACCATATCCACTAACTTGCATTGCTTATAATAATCCAGGAGAAACATTGAATAAATCTAAAACTTATCTTTTCAATGTCTCAAGCTATCTCATCAGCAAAATAGGGATAATTATTTTGATTTTCATTCCTACTGCCAATACCTAATTCATAGTTTTATTATTGCTTGTGTATACTATTGCAAGAAGCTTCGCTCTTGCTCCCCTTAAAGTGCATTTCTGTGCCATTACTAAAGACAAAAGACAACAAAGAATAATAATCAATACATTATCATCCATGTTCAAAGTTCCCCATTTCCCAAGGAATGAAGTCCAAACTTCCTGAAAAGGTGGTAAATACTTTCTACCAACTGATTCCAGCCTGATTTGATTTTATATTCCAATCCATCTCATACTCTTGCTTTCTTGGACTATGTGACCTACTATAATATCTGTTTGATGTGATCCCTCCATCTGGGTTATTCTCTCTGCCAACATTTTCTTAGTTTTCAAGACTAGCAAAGTGCTACTTACTATAGTCAGAAATAATATCTTCGTCTTCTGAGTTCTTAATCAGCCAGCATGCAATCTAAAGTCTTTGTCAGAGCCCTCATCTTGCTATTGTTAGCTATAAGATTTTATAGCAAGACACTAACTTTTTTAAGCCCCAGGTTTTTTGCAGCAATTAATTAGGTAAAACATGAGTAATAATACCTATTTCACAGGGTAGTTGCATGAGTTAAAGGAGAGAAAACATGAATAAACACTTTTATAAACTCTGCAAGCATATGTCAATGTGAGCAACAGTGTGAATTTTCAAAGGAGGATGATAAGTAAAACAAACAAACAAACAAATAAGAAACAACTGTGAACAGTGTTTATGGTCCCAGAAGGCCACATACCCATTCTGTTTATGCACACATCCCTGCATCTAACTCTAATGGGTACATCTATAGAACTGGAATAACATTAATCATCTCTACATCATGGGGTTGTGAGATGGTTCAATGAGATAATATATGTGAAAGCAATGTGAAAAGTAGAATAGTCTATGACTGTACAAATATTAGTTATCATTATTTGTTTCTTAGGTTACCATGACCATTTCTGTCCTAAATAGAATTACTTATGTGCATTTCTTAACAGATATATGAATTTGTAAGAAATTTGACAGTGAGCAGAGGCTTTCATCATGTTTTTCTTTCCACAGAATGCATAAGTGAAGCTCATAAGATCAGTGTATTTCCTATCAAAGCAACGATGCTTGTGTTTGGTGGGAAGGCAGTCTGTTTTGGGGCAGGGCTGCATTCTAGAATCACAGCATGCCTTCTCTGCCTGGGCATTGTTACCTACGTGGTAGTGTGGGTGACAGACTGGCTTATCTTTTACATATATTTTAGTCTCAGACATCTGAATCATTAGGGGAAAATTCCTTTGCCCTTACTCATCCTTATCAGTACAGTTCTTCCTCTGATTTCTATAATCACAATTTCCCACGTTGCTATAGTTGCAGCTCTCATCTTCACGCAATGTTCCTCCTCTGCTATCTAACCCTGCAATGTACCAGTATTTCCTTTTACATTATAACTTACTGGAAAATTCAATTTTCACATCTGTCTGGTGGATTTTGACTGATACTCTGCTTCCCTATGTCCATATTACTGGGAATTCCATGCATGTAAGACTGAATAGCGCAGAATGAAAACCAAATGTTAAACTTTAGCTCTAACACAAGGAGCTTCATTTTCTATTGCACAATTGTTTTTGGAAAATATTCCTATCACTTAACACCTTTTCATTTTTTGCGTGGAATATGTGAACAATTATTGCTTATGTGGATGTACTCCAGGTCATTATTAATTGATTAATGTTATATACAGAATAGATAATTGGTTTTAGTTAGTATATTTTCATCAAATGTTGCCTATTTCTATCCAAAATTCACAAATTAATGACAAGTCTGGAATTGAAGTCTAATCTGAACACTCCTTTTCAACTTGAAAAATAAGAATTACGTGCCAGGAAAATACTGGAATGCAGTCTTTGCACAGAACTGGTGTCATTACAACTAATAGCCTTGCAAAAAAGTCTGCCTGTGATTTATTTTGTGGAAGTCATAATTTTGTCCTAGTAGAGGGTGAGGGACCTGTGAACAAGCTTTTACAATTTGATGAAGAAAAATCAGTTGCATTTGAACACTTAATTAGATGATTGTTATTATTTCTCATTGTAGTTACCTACAAAATACTAAACTAAGGCTTCTAGCTGATGAAGTCCACTAAACATGATATGCTCAATTCTGAACCTTTGTGTGAAGATCTCGAAGTGGGTAAAATCAAGGGAGAAGGAATATAGGGGGAAATGAACATTTACTGAGCATCTGCTATGTGCTGGGCACTGAGCAAAGAGATTCAATCTCATTATTTCAGTTCTCTTCTAAACAACCCTGTGAGGTGGTTGGTTTTCACTTTACAGATGAGCACACTGAACTTCAGTATTAACTCAGTTCCTTAACTTTAAAAAATTCATTAGATTAATAATGTAATTATCCTCAAGAAAAGTTGCATTCCATTTATCACCAAATGCATGCTGATAAATGATATTCATTTGAGTTAATACTCTTTGCCTAATATACTATGAGTAGTGAGTAGTGAGTGAATTCCTGTGGTATAGAGAGTGTAGAGAGGACAGTATTATAAATGCGATATGTGCATGGGAGGTAAGGGGGTGAAGGGTGCAAGAAAGACAAATCACAAAGACAAAACACGAACGTTGAAGAGAGCTCTTCTTGTTAACTTTTGCCAGTTATTTTGCAGATGAAGATACTAAGACCAGAGGTTTGTAGCTGAATCACTTCTCAGAGTAAGTTGGCTGCAAGGTTGGGTTTGGAATTCAGACCCCTGTCCTTGGGTAAGAGACAATTGACATTTGCTTGTTTTAAATGTCCTATGATGTTATGTTAGAAGAGAATTCTACTTTTTATAGTGATCTTTGAATTTAAGGACGGAATAGGATTTGGGGGGTTTGAAGTAATTATGAAGATGATGATCCTAGATTAAATAAGGCTAACCCTGCTTGGAGAATCGGAATACTGCGGACATTAAAAATATGATCTTTCTCCTCTTATTACTACTATACTACTACTACTGCTACTACTGCTACTACTATTTCCTATAGGTAATACAGAGTTGTTTGGAATTTATAAAATATTTTCCTGTCTGTCATGTTATTTGATCTTCATTATAACCCTGTTTAGCATTATAGGAGGAGAACATTCATGAAATGACATTTTATACAATTAAAGTTTCAAGCTGAGGTCTTTGCTTCTCAATTTTTGATGTAATTTTATCACTTCAAAATTGCATCGTTGTTCTTATCTATATCTGTATCATGAAGATGGTAATAGCTTCCCTACCTGCCTCCAGAGCCATTGAGAAAATCAAATGGAACTATTGGGAAATGGTCAGGAAGCTGTAAAGCTCTATTTCCTTACTGTTGTAGGGGTGTGTGTATTTAACAGATGTTCCCTGGAAAGGGAAATGTGACGTCCATCTTCCCTGTCTTAGAGCAGGTATAATACAGTGATGAGAACAGAGACTCTGGAGTTAGACAATATCAAGTGATTTCCAGCTCTGCCACTTACTTGCTGTGCACCCTTGAACAAATTATTTAACCTCTCTGTGTTCTAGTTTCCTCACTTGCAAATTAGAGATCACAGAACTGATGCAAGGATTAAATGTGCTAATATACATAAAATACTTTGAATAGTGTCTGACACATACTGAATTCTGCTTATATTGTAGGTCTTCTCATTAGCTATTGTTGTCACCACTATTGTAGATGATCAATACAGTTTTGGAATACATAAACAAAGTAATAAACATAGAGCAGGAGAGACAGTATTGCAGTCTAATGTTGTAGGAAAGAAATAGAAATTGTAGAAACAATTTATCTTAATATCTAATAAAATAATGGACTCTCATAATAATGATTTTGAGTCATCTAGAAAGTTACAAATACGATCGAAGCCTGTAAGCCATATATTAGTACATAACTGAAAGATTTCCTGTGTGCTGTAGATAAAATACTCCTGAGTGTATCTTTCATGTAATTATTACAATACATCAGTGATGCACATCATACACTACTCTAATATAGAGAGAAGGAAACATGATACTCAAGGAGGTTCATTGACCCAAGACCACTTGGAAATGTGTGGACATAGGAATCCAGAGTTTCTGAATCAGGTACATTTTCTACCACCCTAGATTCCACTCAAAGCTGAATCTTTACCTGTCAGAGTGAGTATTGTGACACCACATCACTAAAATAATTTGTCCTTCTGTTCAGCTTGCAGTCTTTTTCTTACTTTCATAACCAAGAGAAGGAGTGATAAAAGGGGAGTAAAGAAGAGAATAGCATTCTGTGAACACTTAACCTATGCGATATTTTGAATGGCATCCCATTTACTCTTCCCTCCAGCTTTATTGAGGTATAATCGACAAACAAAATTATATATATTTAAGGTGTACAACATGATAAGTCAATATATGTATACATTATGAAATGATTAGCCCAATCAAGTTAATTAACACATCTATCATCTTACATAGTTAACATTTTTTTGTATGGTGAGAATGATTAAGATTTTCTCCATCAGGAAATTTCAAGTACACAATGCATTGATATTAACTATAAACTAGCATGCTGTATATTAGATCCTCAAAAGAGCATGCAAACTGAAATTTTATTTCCTTTGACCAACATTTGGCCATTTCCCTCATTTCCCTCTCCCCTAGGCCTTAGCAATCACCATGCTACTCTCTGTTTCTATAAATCTGACTCTGAGGTTCCGTATATAAATGATACCATACAGTATTTGACTTTCTCTATCTGGCTTATTTTACTTAGCATAATGCCCTTCCGGTTTAACCATGTTATTGCAAATGGTAGAATTTTCTTCTTTATTATGGCTGAGCAATAGTTCCCTCTTTCTCTCTCTCTCTCTCTCTCTCTCTCTCTCACTCACACACACACACTTTTTATTATCCTTTTATCTATTGATGAGTATTTAGATTACTTTTATATCTTGGCTACTGTGAATAATATACAATAAACATGAGATGCAGATCTCTCTTTGAGAACCCGATTTCAATTCTTTTGCATATATACACAGAAGTGGGCTTGCAAGATTATATGGTAGTTCTATTTTTAATTTTTGAAGACTCTCCATTTTATTTTCCATAGCGGCTATATCAGTTTGCATTCCCATCAAGTGTTTCCTTTTCTCCAAGTCCTTGCCAACACTTGTCATCTCTTGTCTTGTTGATAACAGCCCTTCTAACAGGTGTGAGATGGTATCTCATGTGGCTTTAATTTGCATTTCCCTGATGATTAGTGATGTTGAGCACTTTTTGAATATCATTTGGCCATTTTTAAATGGGATTATTTACATGGGAGTGGTTTTTATTTATTATTTGCTATTGAGTTATATGAGTTCTTTATATATTGTGGATATTAACCCATTATTAGATATATGGTTGCAAATACTTTATCCCATACCACAGGCTGCCTTTTCAGTTTGTTGGTGGTTTCCCTTGCTGTGTAGAAGCTTTTTTGTTTGGTGTAGTCCCACTTTTTAACTTTTCATTTCCTGTGTTTTTGGTGTCATATTTAAAAAAAAAATCATTGCCAAGACCAATGTCAAAGAGCTCTTCCGGGGTTTTATGGTTTCAGACCTTATGTTTAAGTCTTTAATCCATTTTGAGTTAATTTTTGTGTATGGTATAAGATAGAAGACCAATTTCATTCTTTTTTGGATATCCAGTTTTCCCAGCATCATTTATTGAAGAGACTATTTATACCACTGTGTATAATTGGCTCCATTGTTATATATTGGCTGACAATATATGTGCAAGTTTATTTCTGGATTCTTGAGGCTGTCCCATTGGTCTGTACGTCTATTGTTCTGCCAATACTATATTGTTTTGATTACTATAACTTTGTAATATAGTTTAAAATCAGAAAGTTTGATGATTCCAGCTTTATTCTTTGTTTTCAGGAATGCTTTGACTATTATGGGTCTATTATGTTTCCATGTAAATTTTAGAACTCTTTTTTCTATTTCTGTGAAAAATGCCATTGGAATTTGGATAGGCATTGCGTTGAATCTTAGATACCTTTGGGCAATATTAACAGTTTAACAATATTAATTTTTCAAATCCTTTAAAATGAGATTTATTTTCATTTATTTATGTTTTCTTTAATTTCTTGCATCAATGTCTTGTAGTTTTCAGTGTATAGATCTTCCATTTCTTTGGTTAAACTTAAAATTTTTATTGTTTTTATGCAAAAGTAAATGAGATTAAATTTTATTTTTACATACCTCATTGTTAGTGTAAAGAAGCACAACTGTTTTTTGTATGTTGATTTTATAATCCTGCAACTTTACTGAATTCCTTTACTAGTTCTAACATGTTTTTGGTGAAGTCTTTAGGATTTTACTCTTTACTGAAACATTGTAGGTCTGGTAAATTAGCTCGGGTTAGGTGAGTTAGTCAGGACTGCAGAGCTAGTAGATGACTGAGAAGAACCTATATCACAATGTGGCTACAAGCCAGGACCTTTCATCTCTTAGGAAAATTGCCCCATGCAGCTTACCCCTACTGTGAGCACCGCCATGCACTCTGGGTAAAGGAGGTTTGCACTTACAGAACGACCCTCAGAGAAACTTCTTGATAACTCAAGAAGAATTGCTGATCTTTTAGCAAAGCAGACTGCCTTTGCCAGGCTAGTGCCAGACTTGGTATTGTATGCCTTAGTTTAGCATTTTTCAAAATGTAGAGTATGAGCTACAGATTTCGTCTTATTAAAGTTATAATAGTTATATATTTATTTTAATGTTTTCAAAAATATAATTAGTTGTTATAACAACAGGAGAAAGAAATTTTCCTCAATAAGAAATTCATTGAGTAAAACAATTATAAAAAATTATAATTATACAGTAGACTCTCAGTTAACCAACACCCATGCGGATTGCTTGAGGCTGGATAAATGAAAGTAGACTCAGTTAACAAGCATCCATGCCAGATATATTAGTATTATTTCTTCTATTTTTTTTGCCAGTTGCTTGAGAGTGCTCATTGCTTGAGTTCCAGTTAACAGAGAGTGTACTGTATAAATGAAAATATAGGTGATGTAGGGCAAAAAAGTCACAGAAAGAAATCACAAAAGGTTATAAAAACATTAGAAGGCAAATAGTGGCATAGTAATGTATGTGCTTAAGACATTGAATAACTAGTTCTAAGGGCAGATCTAATAACAATTGCAATTTTGCAGTAGTGACAAGCATAAATACTATTTGAGAGATCAGCAGTAAGTGTCATGTGATAGGAATATATCTGTGCTTTTTTTTTGGTACCAAAGTCACTGTACTTTGTTACCTACATTCATAACTGAAAGAACAATACATTTCAGTTAGAGGTTAGTGAATTAAGACACAATTTTTCCCCTTTAAATGCTCTTTGAAATAAGAACCTCTGGTCAGGTGTCCCACTAACTGCTAGAAATTAACAGCAGTGTTACCTTAGCAAGTGATTCTAAGCCCCTAAAGGGTGATAATAATAATGGGACTTTATGGAGTTAATGGGTTTGTAGTAGTAAGATTATGCACATAAAGTAGTTTGCACAGGGCTTGGCACAACGTAGGAACTCACTAAATGTTATAAAGTTGCTCCTGCTCTTTCCCTGATAGTGGCGAGTGGGTGATCATTCAGCCAGCAGGGGCTGCATTCTAGGCACAGGCTAAACATCAGAGACCTATGCATTCAATTCCTTACTTTCCCCCAAGGGACTCAAATGAAACAACTCCATTTTTTTTCTAGAGGAAATTCATGATCTTACTACATGGGCTTGCTGTTGTTTAAGTTTCCCTTCTGTAACTAGGAAAAAAAATGATTCCATTGAAGCATGCATGCATTTTCATAATGGATGAAAATATGAATATTAAACAACCTTAGTGATATTAGGATACATCATATT
The DNA here is from genome assembly GCA_004026885.1 of Lyroderma lyra. Classification (NCBI taxonomy): domain Eukaryota; kingdom Metazoa; phylum Chordata; class Mammalia; order Chiroptera; family Megadermatidae; genus Lyroderma; species Lyroderma lyra. Next base: position 131,041 of record PVJL010004181.1, read on the forward strand.
GGGAAAAGATGAGATGTGCAATGCCCTTGTCTGAAGAAGTAAGCATTAAAAGTGATGACATTAAAAAGGGAAACAGAGTTTACCATGGTATTTTGTGAGTAGAGAAGGTATCAGAATCGTCTCTTTCTAATGTACTCTCCTGTGCTATTATGTAGGTTGGATCTAGTCTATGAAATAGTTTCCTATTATTGGTTAGAGAGATGTAAACTCCCTCATGATCTGTTCCACTTCAATGCTTTTAAAGTGAGTGAGTTTAATATTAAAAGTGAAAAATGTACAGGCAGATTTTACCTAATAGAAATCTGTCCACTTTGCTTCTTGGTAAAAACCCTGCATCAAGAATGAGACTTGGGAAGGGCTGAGATAAAAGAGTTTGAAAATAGTTATTGATGAGTTGTAATACTTAGTGTTAAGTAGAAATCATGAAAGATCATTCCCAGTTCACCTGAATGGAAAGTTAACAGTGCACATTGCTTTTATAATGGGGTTGATATGCAAGTCTTTGGAGAGGATGATATATGTGAAGAGAAGTCCATGGAGAGGACATTATGATATCAAGACAATGACAAAACAAATTTCAATGCAAATCTATAGAGACTGTATTACAATGTCAAGGCGATGGCAAAATGTAAGTCTAGAGAGACCATTTTACAATGTCAAGACAATGGTAAAACAATGTCGCTGAAAGATTATTGAGACCACATTGCCATGTTAAATTACAATGTCAAAACATTATCATTGCAAGACTTTAGAGATCATGTACCTCTTTTAAGATAATAGCAAAAACAATGGAACTTGAAATAGCAAACAATAGAACAAAGGAATTTTATGTTAAGTCCCTGTTACTATCAAGAGAAGATGGCAAAAATGTAGAGACAAGTCAAAAGGTTGTTAAAGAAACATAAACAATGACAAGCTATGAAACTGCAAGGCATCCAGTGAGCATTCAACTTTTATTCTTAGTCTCAACTTCAGAACTAAGGTTGCCAGTGTGACTAGCCAAAAGCTGACAAAAATTTAGGGATGAGTGACTGAGATATTAGATCCACATAAGCAATTGAGTTATAGAATTAGAATCTCACTCCCCTTCCCTAAATAAACTGGTTTATTGTTTTAATTATTCTTCATATGGCAGTATTTTCTTTAAAATCTTTTGATGGTACACACACACACACACACACACACACACACACACACACTAATATTCTTTTGAAGCATATAAATCCTTAGAAACAATCTCTTGCAGAGCCTTTCAGTCTCATTGAGCTCTCCTGTAGCTAGTTCCAGTTTTCTAGCTATTCCGAACTACTTTTTTAACTTTTCTCTATACCTATTGTTTAGATGACAAATGTTTTTTCTATATGATATTACACAATTTTTAATTGTTATATTTACTTGGTTTCTATTTTTTATTTTTCATATAAAAATGAATATGATGCACTCAGAAATTTAAAAAAAATGAACCTATGAAAAATTAGTATACAAGAAATTAGAGGTCATCACACACAGAAGCAGGGATCCCAGAAAGTTCTACGGTTGCAATAATGAATAGCTCTGACCTCTTCCATGCACCTTTTTTCCTTATGTTATTTTGTAAGTAAGACCCATGATTGGAAGGATGTCCCTCAGTAATTATTGATTTACCTGTACATCGTAGAGAATTTAACATATCTTTACAGGAAGCATACATGTTTAGAAATATTTTATTTCAAAATACTAAAAACTACAACACTTACCCATGGACAATAGTCTCATACTCAGGAGTAAAAATATTATTTCCCCTTTCTTCAGGACAGTAAATACCTTGCTGAACTGGTTTTGTTAGGTCCCCTTTCCTCAGTTTACTTATCTGCAATATTGAGATAATAAAAATACTCACTTCTTGTTTTTTGGGGAGATTAAATGAATTAGTGCCTAAAAGCAGTTAGGACAATGCCTGGTATTGAGTAAAAACTCAGTAAAAATGGAATTATCTTTTTTTTCCCATTGTTTTTCTCTCACCTAATCAAACAAGAGATCAGACAAATTTTTAGAGAAAAAATAATATTTTGAGTAAGAGATAATGTACTTTTCTCCTGTGGCTCCCTTTCCTATTAGGATCAACTTTGGAAATAGAATTTATTACTAGTCATTTATTCATTGGTATGACCTAAAGACATTGTATCTCTTTCTGATTTCATGGTAATTATGAAATGAGAATCTTGTAAAGCCATTCAGTCATCAGTGACCATAGCAGGAAGATGTTAAGAAGTAGAAGGCCTCTTAGAGAACCTAAGAAAATACTTCACTCCATTATCACATAAGGCCCCTGTGACGACCACAATCTGTATCCCACCCACTCTTACCTGCTGGGAAAACTTTAGATTATAAACTACTTCCTGTAACTTTGTATTTCTTATATTAGGATTAGAAAGCTATGAAAAGATATATGGGATTGTGTTCTCTCTCCCTCTTTTCCCAGTCTATGTATATCCTGCTTTAATATCTTGGGAATACATGAAATACCAAGTATAGAAACCACTTCAATTATGAGGTTTTCCCAGCATGTATCAAGTAATAAAGGGCCATTGGCCGCACCATTGTTCTCACTGCAAGACGGCTGGAATCATCTTGTAGGAACATAAAGCTAACATAAACCTAATGAACATTATTCATTAAATAAATCATTGATCCTATCCCCAATATGTCTTCTGAAACCCCAAGAAACAAAAGTTCTAACTTGCTTCTTTTTCTCAAGAATTTTGCTTGCAAGTTCAAGAGCTTGGCAATTTTATGTGTGTATATATATATATATATATATATATATATATATATATATATACACACACACACACATACACACATACACATACACACACACACATGCATACATATGTGGATTTATTTCTATACCTTTCTTTGTACATATAATAAAAACATTAGCTCATACTCTCTCTGATTTGAATCCAGTACCACAGGGTTCATTCTAGTGTTCTCTTTTATTTTTTTATTTGTAGCTCCTTTCTCTGCCTTTGAGAAACCTGACTCTCATTATCTACCAAATATTAACTTATTTATTTTTAGCATACACATAAGGTAGTTTTAGAATTGCTAACCAATATCCCTGTGAGAAACACATTTATTAACTTGAGTATTGTGTTTGTGTACAGTTCTTTGGTCTTAAGGCTTGGGATACTCAGATAAAATCCTGTTTTCCTTCGTTACACAGGTTAACTTCTTTTATCCCCTATCCCTTCAGTGTGGTCGTGTTACTCATTTGGAATATAGTTCTACAGTTAGGTTTATTTGCTATAGTTGACATTCCATTTTTGGTCTCCCCACATCTTGGTAAATTTTAACTAATTATCTTTTTGAAATGTGAAATAATATTGTGGTTCTAAAAGTCAGAGCTATACAAAATTTTATACTCAGGGACATGTCACTCCCTCCCCATCTCTAGTCATTCCTATTCCCACCCCCTTTTTTTGCCACTTTTTCACCTACTATTTCTAGAGAGCCAAGCTCTTTAGCTTCCAGTTTATTCTTCCTGTATGATTTTTTCCCCCCAAAATTAACAGATACATGGGTAGTTTCTTCTGTCTGCTTCTTTCTTAGTAGTCCTGAGATTCTTGATTTAGCTTTGATATGGATTCTTTTCCTATGAGATTTGAAAATGACCTGAAGATTTCATATACAAGGGCTGTCCAGAAAGTATGTGGCCACAAATGCCTCTATTTTTCATATTACGTGGCTGGACACTTTCCGAACAGCCCTGGTATTTTCTTCCAGATTATTATTATCAGAACTTTAAGTGGCCAATGACTCTCCCAGACAACGCCTATTTCAGATCTCATTTTATTAGTCATATCTTTACTAAAGTTTTGTTATATTATTACTTATTTTATGAAAGCTTCGTGTCCATTGTTTGCATTGGATTTCAGTCTCAGAGGTCATTTATCATTCCTGAGACAGGTCACAAAAGAAGTTATTCTCAATAAAAACGATTAGAAATACCGAGCTTCATTCAGCCTCAGAATTCATCTTCTCAGAAGTGGACAGGTAGAACGTGTGTTTTCTGACCTTGGCCAGGTCTAACCTGGTCCTTAACTTTTGTGCCATGTAGCCTCTCCCGTCTCTGCGCTAGAAACAGATTCCCTACAAAGGAAGCAGCAGGCACACCATCAAATGACATTTCATTCTTTCTTTAATGATCCGTTTCTTTGCTCTTGGAACAAGTCTGCAAGATTACAAGTGTGTCTCAGGGGAAGAAAAAAAAATACGAGTATAGTAGAGCCAAAACTTGAGCAAGTTCACAAAGAATCATAAGGGGGTGGACGAGGTATTAGAATATAAATAGAAAAGTACAGTATTAGCTCTAAACAAATGCTTCCAAAGTCTTTGTGTGCACTGACAGCTTCAGATATTTGATGTAAATGAATTTTCCCCTAGAAACAATGGAATCTGTAGCTGTGGTGGCAGTTTCTTTTCTAAACCTTGCTTTTCTTTTCCGTTTTTGTTCCTGAGGTGAAAGCAGAGCTAACTGAGGTATGTATTTGCATCAGAAAGACTCCCCAGCAGCATCTCTACTAGTCAGTGATCTTTTCTTTTTTTTTTCATTATTTTAGGTACCTACTTGTTTGCAATTTTCCTTTTTAAGCCCCTGTCCTCATCATCACAAAGCACAAACACAGTCACTGTCACACATAGAAGCATAGACACACCGAAATGATGACGGCGACTGGCATTGCCATTCTCATTGAATATTACTAGGTAATGCCTATATCCACTGTCTGTGTTTTATGCTTGTTGAAATCCCATCAATTTGTGAGAGCCTACTCATCTCCATTAATGACACCTCCATTTACATAGGTGCTTATGCCAGAAATGAGAGTAATTTCTGACACCTCCGCTGTCCCACAGAATCTCCATCCCAATCAATCTGTCATTAAGTCTTTCAGAACCTCCTTATAAAATATATCTTGATCTGTCCTCTCTTCTTTACTTGTTGCCACCATTCTGGTCCAAGCTTCCTCTCTTGCCTGCCTGTCTGAGCTCCCTTGTCCCTCCTGTAATTCCTTCTCCACAAGAACCAAAATAATTTCTTAAAATTTAAATAACATATCCATTTAGCTAATTGAATGGTCCCTCCCCGTCCCCACTGCCTATGGTACTGTATGGTACTTCTGATAAACTCCAAAAATTCTGTGCAAAACATACAGAAAGTTGTATCTTATGCCTACTGCTTACCCCTCCAGCTCCTCTCACTCTACTTTTCCTCTGGTTTTCTGGGTTACAGCCACACTACCCCTCTTGTCACTTCCCTAGAGAATCAGTTCCTAAGCAGTTCCACAGGGGTATGTGCTGGGCCATTCAGGGGTACGTGAAAAACAATAAGTAATGGCGAGAAAACAAGTAAAGTAAAAAAATGCAAAATGTTGGTTATGAAACAATAAATGTTAAGTTTGAATCACTGTTAATAGAGACATTTCAAAATTAGATCACATTACCAAATGATGATTGGTGAAGGCATAGCTATGAGTCTTTCCCACAAACCACTCTTCTACCAATCTTTACATACAGTTTCAGGACAATCCATTGGCGACATTTCTAGAACTATCCCAACCATAGCGAGGCTGTTTAGTTATTTACTGAGTAAAAGCAATTGTATTGTCTTTATTTTATTTATTTATTTATTTAAATTCATTTTTATTGATAGACTTATTGGGGTGACATCTGTTAGCAAGAATCACATAGGTTTCAGGCATACAATTCTACAGTGCATTGTCAACTGGTTGTATAATAAGTTCACCACCTATTTTCCATCACCCTATATCTAGCTTCCCCTGCCTCCTCTCCCACCCCCTCCCCTTCCTCCTCTCCCTTCCCCACTCGTCCCCAAATAAACATTGAACTATTGATTGTGTCCATAGGTTGTTTGTTTGTTTGTTCATTTCTTTTCCCTTTGTTGCTTTCAGTTTTATAGTCTGCATATGAGTGACATCATACAGTTCTTTGTTTTTTCTGTCTGGCTTATTTCACTAAGCATGATGATCTCCAGGTCCATCCATTTTGTTGCAAATGGCAGTATTTCATCTTTTCTTTTTTTTTTTTTTTTTTTTTTTTTTTTTTTTTTTTTTTTTTTTTTTTTTTTTTGTTTTTTTTTG